>JASDQU010014650.1:38451-51048 GCA_032191745.1 Picea mariana | reverse complement strand
ACTAGCAGCAATGTAGCGGAGAGAATATTTTCTCTTGATCCTTCATAAAGTCATTTATTTGCCTTTTCTAATAGAGGTTCATCATAAATACCAGCATTGTCCCCATCCTGATAATCTAGTTGTAAAAACAAATCTTAGATCATTTCATTTGTCCCATCATCTTCTTCAATGGGATCATTAACTTGATTTGTCCCATCATCTTCTTCCATGAGATCCTCCTTTTCTTGGTCATGATGTTCCTCGGCTTGTACAACATCATTTCTACTAATACTTGGTGCAATATTCTGTGGAAAGTTAGAGGAAAAATCTAACTTTATAATTACAAACAATCATGCAAAATTAGTGTATACTATAACAAACATTCAAACAATACACACACACACACACACACACACACACACACATATAATTTTATATAAAATTGAAAAAATAAAAAAAAGATAATGAATATATAGCTAATTACCATGGGACGATATTCATTTGATCCGCCATCAATGTGCCCATATTTCCTACAATGTTTTGTAGTTGTTTCTATTAAAATTCTTACGGGGTGTATGAGGCAACATTTTTTACAAGGGAAATAACATCTACCATCACCCTTTTCACCCGCTTTACTTTTTTCCCCACCTCTAACTATATTCCGCAACATTCTTCTGCACAACTTCTGCACAAAAATACTCTTTCGGAACTATCGTTGTTATAGCAAGATTGTCACAACATCTTTAAATCGTCAAATATTTATAGTTCAATTTTAGGTCACAATCGTTGCAATTGCGACGACCGTGACCTAAAATATTTCTTTTTTTTTTTACCTATTTTTTTGTCATATTTAACGGTCACTTATAATGTTCACTTATAATGGGCATTCGTCTCTCTTGTGACAAACACTGACCATATTAATTTAGACAAAGTACATTCATCGATATAGCGACGAATACATGGTGGATTTAGAAAAAAATTGAATAATTGAACTTTTTCTCTTGAATGTTGCAACGAAAGAGTACTTTCATCACAAGTAGTCATCGCAAATTTTTCAATATGTAGTAGTGAGTTCCGGGGGGGGGAATGAACTAGTTGCAACCATCTTGCCTTGTTTTATGAGGTTGTTTCTGAGAGTTTTCAGTTGGTGAAGGGATTGGTTCAAAATACCCTCTATTCAAGGAAAGGTCAATCTTGTTGGTTCATCCAAATCCTCATTTGATCACATCCTCTCCTCAAAAATATCCTATGGTTGTGATGCCTCAATTCATATATAATAGAGACCATTCTTGAGTGAAAAGGGGGGGAAGTTAGAGCATCATACCTATTATTTTGCGATATTCAAGGGGATAGAAAGGAGAGCTTGGAGGAGCTACTGCAACATCGAGATTGAGATTATAAGTGCTTTTCTATTGATTATTTTACATTAATATATAACTTGGCATATTCCCATCATGCCTATGTGTTCACTATATGCAAGTATATTGTTTTCTAATTCATGATAGATAGATCTATTATTTTTAACAATATATTGGAAGAAGAAGGAGGTATTTCTTTGTTCCTTGCAGTATTTCTCCTACACCAAGAGATTGGACATAAATATCAAAGGTTGGAGCAACGAGGACAACCGATGGAAAAAGGGTAAGTCATCAATCCTTTTCTTCTCATTCTGATTGTTGATGTGTAGAATAGATCTAGGGGGAATGTGGTAAACCATTTGTTACCTTCTATCTTGGATCAAAGGGATCTTGATCCAAGGGGTGTTTCACCCGTCCGCAGGTGAAACTTTTCCACAACACTCATCCATATTTACATTAGGATGGGAAGGCCCCTCACCAAGATATGAGCCAACATATTCAAAATAATAAACAACATAATTATACATTCTAAACAAAATCATATAATAAATTGCATGTGCATTAATTAAGACAAAAAATATGCAACGAGATTAATCTAAAGACAATTACAATATTACCTCACTTATCTATTTGATCATCCTGGGTAAAAAATATGTCCACATATCATTTTCAGTTCATCTTAACATATGGATATTGTATTTGATAAAGGATGTGATCATCCACACTAGCTAATAGATCCAAAACCTATAAAATCATCAACCTAAATGAGTACTCTTCCTATTCTCTCTTGGTTAACATCTCCCCCCACATGTGCATATGCACATCATTGGTAAACCTAGGGGGGAAGTGGTCGAATGTTAGATAGGTCACTAGAAACATCTCAAAAAACAAAGTAAATCGATCTAACTAAAAGAGGAAAATATGTCTTCCCTCAAACACTCTATGACAATGATCCAAACAAATACAAATTTGTCATAAAATAATGGAAAACAACCTAATCAGTGAAGGCTCGTGAAGTAAACTATCTACATAGTACATCAGTGGGAAACTAATATGATGTCCATAAGAGGCATAGTGTGCTAGTGTTTTCATCATAAGAGACACACACCTATCCTACTTTTCTATGAAATATTGTAAACTCAACTACACCCCAATGATTAGGAAGTAATTTGGGCCAATGATGGAAACATTAACATATATCTCCACATATTTCAATTGGGTATCTCCCACAATGTTGGGAAATGTATTAGGGAAATGGGAAAACCCCCCTCCCTCCTAGACAACTCAATATAAAATAAAAATCCTTCTCTATGGGTTGTTGCCACAAATCAGGAGAAACCTTGAAGGTTTCCTACCATGATCTCAATGATGAGTCAACTACTTCAGTAAAACTATGTTCTCCTTAAGGGCGTTAGCCTCATCATAAAAATTGAGGTCATCAAGTGGTTGGAGTTTCCAACAAAACCATATCCACAGTCGTACACCATTGAGTGGCTCATCCAAGGATGAGATCTCTGCATTAGCCAACAGTGTCGCTTGCCCTATGGGATCAAGCCCTTCAAGGATGAGGTATTGTGTGACGTTTACCCACTTGAAGTTTGTAATGTCATTTTAGTCCAGCTATATATGTTGAAATTTCATGTTGTATATGAGTCTAGACCTCGTAGTGTCATTTTTAATGTGGGCAAAAAACTATACAAGATATTAGAGGTAGCTCCACCTACCACAATTTCTTTGATCTCATCTAAGTAGTGCAGGAAGGTCATATCCCAGACTTGGAAATTTTTCTCTTCATGATCCAATCTTAGAGTAAGCGTATGGTCACTGTCAAATCCATGGCCTTCACACAAGGCTCCTTTATGCAACAGAATCAAGTGTACAAATTCATGGAAGAATACCGAGAAATCTTCACCTCACCTATTATGGTGATTCTACACTACCAGGTCAAGCATTCGATTGAGATGATGTCTGGAACACTTTTTCCTAATGGGCCAGTGTATTGATGTTCTCTCTTAGAAAATGGGGAAAAAAACCATGGGATACAAGAGCTGCTCCAAAAAGGGAACATTCGACCATGTTCCTCACCCTATAGAAGCTATGAACAAAATCACAGTCATGAATTGGTACCCAATTCCTTGAATTAAAAAAATTCTTGAATAGATAAAGGGGGGAAATTAATTTAATAAGATTGATATGAAGTATTGATACCACTAGTTCCCCATAGAACAAACTAATGTATGGAATATTTCTTTCAAGTCTAAAGAATGCATTTTTGAGTCATTTGTCATGCCCTTTGGCTTGACAAATTCCCCAACAACTTTCACGAGGTTGATGGATGACATATTGTATCCCTTCACCAATTCCTTTGTGGTTGTATATTTGGATGAAATCCTCATCTTCAACAAGATTTGGGAAGAACACTTGAAACACATTCAACATGTCCTCCACACTTTGTGGAAACACAAGTTGCATGCTAACTTAGAGAAATTATCCTTTGGCATGAACAAGGTCCAATACCTCAGATACATTGTAGATGAGCATGGTGTGCATGTTGATCCATCCAATATCCAAGTAATTTGTGACTGATCAACCACTAAAACACTGATCGAGCTTCAGATCTTCCTAGTCCTTGCAAACTTCTATCGTAGATTTGTATTTGGATTCTCCCATATCACATGGGATATCAACCAAGTGACTAAGGATGGTTTCAAAGCCAAATTTGTGTGGGGAAGACCACAACAAAAATCCCTTGATGATATGAAACATCACTTATGCTCAGCCCCGATCCTCACCTTACCCGATATGCAACAACTATTTGATATTGAGATAGATGCTTCCAATTATGTTGTTGGTGTCGTTCTCACTTAGCATGATCATCCAGTGGCCTATCATAGTGAGGAACTCTGATATTTCATCCGTAAGTACCCCACCTATGAAAAATAAATGTATTACATCATACACACTTTCCACCAATGTAAGCATTACATTATGGGGAAGGAGACAATCATCCATGTGGATCTCAAACCTCTGTAATTCATGCAGACACAAGGAAATTTGCAAAATAACCGCCATCAAAAGTGGTCCACATACTTGTAGTAGTTTCACCTCAACATTAAATATAATAAAGGGAGCACCAATCACGTTGTTTTCTACCTCGGATGACCTCCAGTTGTAGAGATAACCATGGTGCTTGATTCTTGTGGGAATGAGACCTTTGAGTGGTCCCACCTCTATGAGAATGATCCCGACTATGCTACAACCTACCAGATGTTGGGAATAGGCAGGAACATTGCCAAATTCCATTTTCAGGATGGATTGTTATGCCATGTGGGTCATCTATGTGTTCCTTCAAGTGAGCATGCAAATATGATTTGGAAATCCTACTACAATTGGGTGGCATAACACTTTGACATGGAGAAGAAAGTTGTAGTACTATAGAAGTATTTCTATTAGTCGAAGCTCTGATAGGATGTTAGTAAATATATCATATCATGCACTTCCTACTCCATTTCCAAGCCAACAATTAAAAAACAAGGAATGTAAACCCCTATGCCTACTCTTAATTATCCTTGAGAATCCATATTGATGGACTACATGTCAAGTCTCCCCTCCACCAAGCATGGAAATGACTATGTATTTGTGGTTGTTGATTGATTTGTTAAGATGGCCATTATGACTTTGTGAAAGAAGAGTATCATAACTGAGGCCACTACCAAGATCTTCTTCGAGCATGTATGGGAACACTTTGGACTACCATACACCATCATATCAGATCAAGACAACATATTCTTGAGCACATTATAGTCAAGCCTCCTATCACTATTATACACCAAGCTCACCAAATCTAATGCCTTCCACCCTCACATTGATGGAAAGACACAGGTCATCAATAGGATGATCTTGCATCTATTGTACATGTAAAAATCCAAGCATACACACACATGGGTTGAGAGCCCTTCTTATGTCCAACAAAATTGCAATACATCTCTCCATATCTTTACCAACCACATCCCTTTTCAGGTGGGCTTGGGATTTCAACCTTTGGGCCCATTGATGTAGCACTACCCCTTGCATCCACACGGGAAAAATATTCCCATGTTAAATATGAGGCTGACAAGGACACTAAATTAATTGAATGGATCCATCACATATGTCAATTGGTCCATATATTTTATAGAAATCCAATTCTAAGTACAAGTAGTGTCATGATCAACATTGGGTTCCCCACAAGTTTAAGGTAGGAGATAAGGTTTGGTTGAATTTGCAGAAAGAGCACCTTACAAGACCCCATCAAAAGTTGTGACCAATTCCCTATAGGCCTTAGACCATCACCAAGGTTGTGGGTGACAATGATTTTGAGTTAATTATTCCCCCCTTCCTTGGATTACACCCAATATTCAATGTGGACCTTCTTCGACCATATTTTCCACCACTACTGAACACATCGAAAGTGACAAAGAAGCTGAAACCTCCAAATATTAACCTTGACTACATGGAATAGGAAACCATTGATCATATCATGGACACAAAGGTTAAGGGCACCCACCAATAGAATATCCAACTCTATGGGGCTGTCTAAGTAGCAAAGCTACTACACCAAACCAAGTGGCTCACCAAGCATAAAGTTCAACAAAAGTTTCCCCATTTGATGGGGGCACTCAACGCAATGGATACCATTGATTCCTAAGGGGGGAGGATTGATCCAGGTGGACATCAGTGGCTTCCCACCTATTCCACTGGCTCAAAATATAGTTTCCATCTTGGCAGTTTTTCTACAATTTTTGGGGTCCCAAACTTTCGAGGTCATTTTGAGGCCCTAAACGACGTTTTTTTGACGTGGCAGTGCCTAATAGATATTGAAGGCTTGTGTTGGGATGTTTGTAATGTGTATTCCTTGGATGTATATTTTTGATGGGGTACAGAGCACCCCAAATGGAGATCGTATGAAAAATTTACTCCCTCGGGAAGTTGACGTATCAACGACCCCCATCGGGGCCCATAGACCTTTTGGTGTTTCATCTTTCGGGGTTAGGGTTTTGGATGTTTAAGGTTTTATCATTTCTTATTTATTTTAAAAATTCTTTTGGAGCCTCATTGTAATCATGTTCTTGTGAATGAGCATATTTGTCACATCTCTTCTCAGAGAAAAGCTACAACCATTCTAGTGAGTTCATTTCACTCTGTGTTTTCTTTTATAGTCTCTGAATATTTCATTCTTTAATAGAAATTAAGTATTATTGTATCTCTATGTTTTTTCCCCATTTATGTGTTTCATTTCATTCCCTCATAAATCTAGATCATTGTTCTTTTGGCTTCCGCTATCGAAAATGAAATGTAGCGGAGCACCCTTCACCCACATCTGCAAGTGAAAACGAAGCTCACATTCCTTTGTATCTTCTAGTTTGTTTGGTTGGATCTTGGTGGTAGCGACTATGGAACTAGGTCCTACATCAATGATCTGCTTCACCTTGTATAGCTCTGAATCATAGTTAGAGCCTGGATCTGACTCTGAGGCTTTCATCTTGGCCACCAATGAATTCTTTGAGTGACATTCATTGGTGATGTGCTAGGGGATTTTATGGAACTCACACCACTTCCCAGTGTCTTTCTTCATCTTATCCTTGTTTGTTTGTGTCTTAGAATGGTTGTCTTGAGTTTTTTCATCCTTTCTTTGTCCTTTGTTTTGTGTGCTTGGGATGCCTTTTCCTGACTTCTACTGTGATGCATTCATAGATCTAAATTGTCGCTTATTCCTCTACTTAAAGTTTTTCTTGACCTTGACAACATATCAATAAGTGGCTCCCAACGATGATATGTCCAGAAAATCCATTTATGTTTGGATGTGCCTATCTAGACCCCTGTGGTATTTTAGAACCAAATGTCACTCAAAGTCTCTAATACCCAGCTTGGTGCACAAGGTATGGAAGGAATTTGTGAACTATGGCACTATTCGATCCCTCGCCATATGTAGTGTGGTCCATCTCCTATACCGGTCGTCGTAGTTTCCAAAAGGGTAATATTGTTCCTTAATGACATAAAAAACAGTGTCCCAACTAGGCTTGGCCCCAAATATTCTAGACTCGTTTGTGTAGTTTTTCTCACAATAAGTCTCCCACCAATGTTTGAAATGGGGGACAATCTTAAGGAGCACAAAGGTGATCTTTTCCCTATTGGAAAAATTGTGGATAGAGAAATAAACTTTTAGTAGATTTAAGCACTTGTCCAAAGCATCCACATCTATCTAACCTTCAAATATGGGAATATCAAAATTAACTTGTACCTTGAAGGGGGAATTGCCTCCAAAGGGTTGCTTGATGAAGATACAATTGTTTTTGTCAACAGTCATTGAAGGATTTGAAAAAAATATCAATTATCTCGTTCCTCTATTATTTGAGGACTTCCACGAGAAACAACTTAATATGATCTCCTGCTCCCTCATCTTTTTTTTCCTCCACCATGGGTAGTTGTTGGGGTAAGTGAGGATGGTCTTTCAAAGGATCGACTAGTTTGAGTCCCAATGCCTTATACCTTGACCTTGTTGAGGACATGCAAACAGAAACAAAAAAAGAACAAACTTCTCTGATACCACTGATCCGAATTTATGAGGGAACAAAATGAAACACATAAATAGGATAGAAACACAGAGATACAATAATGTTCAGTTTCTATTAAATAATGAAATATGTAGAGACTATAAAACAAAATACAGAGTGAAATAAACTTGCAAGAATGATGGTATCTTATCTCTGAGATGAGATGTGACAACTATGCTCATTCACAAGAAGATGATTACAATGAGGCTCCAAAGGCCATTTTAACATAAATCATAAATGATAAAACCCTAAACATCCAAAACCCTAACTCTATAAGATGAAATTCCAAAAGGTTTGTGGGCCCCAATGGGGGTCGATGATACGCCAACTTCCAGAGGGCATAACTTTTGCATACGATCTTCGTTTTGGGTGCTCGATACCCCACAAGAAAGGTCTAGTCAAGGAATACACATTTCAAATGGCCCAATACAAACCTTTGGAATATATTGGGTGGTTCCACATCAA
Source organism: Picea mariana (assembly GCA_032191745.1). Classification (NCBI taxonomy): domain Eukaryota; kingdom Viridiplantae; phylum Streptophyta; class Pinopsida; order Pinales; family Pinaceae; genus Picea; species Picea mariana. The sequence goes on along the minus strand of JASDQU010014650.1, from coordinate 42,653 downwards.
AAAAATTTCATTTAGGGTCTCAAAACAACCCTGGAAGTTTGGGACCCAAAAAATTGTAGAAAAACTGCCAAGATGAAAAATGTATTTTGAGCCAGTGGAATAGGTGAGTGGCCACTAATATCCACCTAGATCAATATTACATTATTGGCCAATTGTTGGAAATATATGTTAGTGTGGCCATCACTGTCCCCAATATGATTTGGAAGTCATTGGGGCCAATGATGGACTAGCTCAGGTGGTTGGAAGGAATGATTGTTATCCTCCCCACCCATGTTTAATTCCCACAAGTGACATGTTAAGCTCATAACGAGTATATTTTTGCAATGGATTTGATCCCTATTGTTGATCGACCTTGTGCCCTGAATATACTAGGGTTTACCCTGGGTATCACCCTTGAAATGAGGAGAAGTACTCTGGGGTTTTCCTCGGGCAATGTAACCTGGAATAAAAATATAATTCGCTGAAAGGATTTTTATAAAAAATCAATATTTCATTACAAAATATTTTAGAATAACTTGATGCATGTGGCTTGATTAGGCACTAGTGTTGTTTAGTCTATGGGATACACTAACGTATGAATCAATTGGATGCACCAACAAGATTGTTTAATAAATGGTCAATATTTTTTTTATAAAATATGTTAAATGATGTCATCCATAAGTACCCCACCTATGACAAATAAATGTATTCCATCATAAAAAATTTCCACCAATGGAAGCATTACATTATGGGGAAGGAGGAAGTCATCCATGTGGATCACAAGCCTCTGTAATTCATGCAGACACAAGAAAATTTGCAGAACTACCGCCATCAAAAGTGGTCCACATACTTGTAGTAGTTTCACCTCAACATTAAATATAAGAAAGGGAACACCAATCACGTCATTGACTACCTCAGTCGACCTCCAATTGTAGAGCTAACCACGATGCTTGACTCTTTCAGGAATGAGACCTTCGAATGATCCCACCTATATGAGAATGATCCTAACTTTTCTACAACCTACCAAATGTTGGGAATAGGAACGAACATTTCCAAATTCCATTTTCAGGATGGATTGTTATGCCATGTGGGTCATCTATGTGTTCCTTCAAGTGAGCATGTGAAGCTGATTTGGGAAGCCCACTATAGTTGGGTGGCATAACACTTTGACATGGAGAAGATAGTGGTATTACTATAGAATCATTTATATTAGTTGAAGCTCTGATAGGATGTTAGTAAATATATCATATCATTCACTTCCTACTCCATTTCCAAGCCAACAATTAAAAAACAAGGAATGTACACCCCTATACCTACTCCTAACAGTCTATGGGAATCCATATCGATGAACTACATGTCAAGTCTCCCCTCCACCAAGCATGACAATGACTCTGCATTCATGGTTGTTGATTGATTCCCTAAGATGTCCATTATGACTTCTTGCAAGAAGAGTATCATAACTGAGGCCACTACCAAGCTCTTCTTCTAGCATGTATGGGTACACTTTAGACTACCATAGACCATCATATAAGATCAGGACAACATATTCTTGAGAACATTCTAGTCTAGCCTCTGGTCACTATTAGACACCAATCTCACCAAATCCAATACCTTCCACCCTCACACTGATGGAAAGACATAGGTCATCAATAAGATGATCGTGCATATCTTGTACATGTAAAACTCTAAGAATCCACACACATGGGTTGAGATCCCTCCTTATGTCCAACACAACTACAATATATCCATCCATAACTCAACCGAGCACATCCCTTTTCAGGTGGGCTTGGAATTTCAACCTTTGGGCCCACTGATGTAGCACTGCCCCTTGCATCCACATGGGAAAAATATTCTCATGTTAAATATGAGGCTGATAAGGCCACCAAATTAATTGAATGGATTCAACACATATGTCAATTGGTTCATATATTTTATAGAATGCCAATGCTAAGTACAAGTAGTGTCATGATCAACATTGTGTTCCCCACAAGTTTAATGTAGGAGACAAGGTTTGGTTGAATTTGCAGAAAGAGTGCCTTACAAGACCCCATCAGAAGTTTTGTCCAATTCCCTGTGGACCTTAGACCATCACCAAGGCCATGGGTGACAATTATTTTGAGTTAAGTATTCCCCCCTTCCTTGGATTACACCCAGTATTCAATTTGGACCTTCTTCGGCCATATTTTCCACCACTACTAGACACATCAAAAGTAGAAAAGAAGATGAAACCTCCAAAGATTAACCTTGACTACATGGAATAGGAAACCATTGATCAGGTCATGGACACAAAGGTTAAGGGCACCCACTAATAGAATATCCAACTTTATGGGGTTGTCTAAGTAGCGAAGCTACTACACCAAGGAAAGTGGCTCACCAAGCATCAATTTTCACAAAAGTTTCCCCATTTGATGGGGGCACTCAACGCAATGGATACCATTGATCCCTAAGGGGGGAGGATTGATCTAGGTGGACATCGGTGGCTTCCCACCTATTCCACTGGCTCAAAATATAGTTTCCATCTAGGCAGTTTTTCTACAATGTTTTGGGTCCCAAACTTTCGAGGTCATTTTGAGGCCCTAAACGATGTTTTTTTGATGTGGCAGTGCCAAATAGATATTGAAGGCTTGTGTTGGGATGTTCGTAATGTGTACTCCTTGGATATATATTTGTGATGGGGTATTGAGCACCCCAAATGGAGATCGTATGAAAAATTTACTCCCTCGGGAAGTTGACATATCAACTACTCCCATCGAGGCCCATAGACCTTTTGGTGTTTCATATTCCGAGTTTAGGGTTTTGGATGTTTAAGGTTTTCTCATTTCTTCTTTAGGTTAAAAATTCCTTTGGAGCCTTATTGTAATCATATTCTTGTGAATGAGCATATATGTCACATCTCTTCTCAGAGAAAAGATACAACCATTCTAGTGAGTTCATTTCACTCTGTGTTTTCTTTTACAGTCTCTGAATATTTCATTCTTAAATAGAAATTGAGTATTATTGTATCTATATGTTTTTTCCCCATTTATGTGTTTCATTTCATTCCCTCATAAATCTAGATCAATGTTCTTTTGGCTTCCGCTATCGAAAATGAAATGTAGCGAAGCACCCTTCACCCACATCTGTAAGTGAAAATGAAGCTCATATTCCTCTGTATCTTCTAGTTAGTTTGGTTGGATCTTGGTGGTAATGACTATGGCATTGGGTCCTACATCAATGATATGATTCCCCTTGTCTAGATCTAAATCATAGTTAGAGCCTAGATCTGACTTTGAGGATTTCATCTCGGCCACCAATTACTTCTTTGAGTGACATTCATTGGTGATGTGCTAGGGGATTTTATGGAACTCGCACCACTTCCCAGTGTCTTTCTTCGTCTTCCCATTAGCCTTCTTTGTTTTTGTCTTAGAATGGTTGTCTTGAGGTTTTCCATCCTTGATTTTTCCTTTGTTTTGTGTGCTTGAGATGACTTTTCCTGGATTCTACTGTGATGTATTCATAGATCCAAATTGTTTTGCTTATTCCTTTGCTTAGAGTTTTGCTCGACCTTGACAACATATCAATAAGTGGCTCCCAACGATAATATGTATAGAAACTCCATTTATCTTTGGATGTACCTATCTAGACCCTTATAGTATTTTAGAACCAAATGTCACTCAAAGTCTCTAATACCCAGCTTGGTGCGCAAGCTATGGAAGGTATTTGTGAACTCTAGCACTATTTGATCCCTCACTAGATGTAGTGTGGTCCATCTCGTATACTGGTCGTCGTAGTTTCCAATAGGGTAATATTGTTCCTTAATGACATCCAAAAAAGTGTCCCAACTAGGCTTGGCCCCAAATATTTCAGACTTGTTTGTGTATTTTTTCTCACAATAAGTCTCCCACCAATGTTTGACATGGGGGACAACCTTAAGGAGTGCAAAGGTGATCTTTTCCCTATTGGAAAAATTGTGGAAGAGAAATAAACTTTTAGTAGATTTAAGCACTTGTCCAAAGCATCCACATATATGTAACCTTCAAATATGGGAATATCAAAATTAAATTGTACCTTAAAGGGGGAATTACCTCCAAAGTGGTCACTTGATGAAGATGCATCTGTTGCTGTCAACAGTCGTTGAAGGATTTGGAAAAAATTATCAATTATCTCGTTCCTTTATTGTGTGAGGACTTCCATGAGCAACAAATTAATATGATCTCCTTCTCCCTCATCTCTTTTTTCCTCCA
>JASDQU010014650.1:6509-21124 GCA_032191745.1 Picea mariana | reverse complement strand
CTTTTTCTAATCTCATCATCTACCCTATTATTCTCTTCTATTTGATTCCTTAGTATTTTGATCTCTTCTTCTTTTTCTTCTAATTGATTCTTTTTACTTTCTTCTTGTTCTTTGATCATTTCCTTTAGTTACAAGATATAATTTTGATTCTTTTCAACAAAGATTTTAGTGTTCTCCAAAAGATATCTATAATATATATAACTATGGTCATATTTGTATTCATATAGACTACAGTCAACTTTCTTTTTAAGATTTGAAAGTTCTTCTTATACCTCTTCCATGGGAAAACTATCATTTGATTCTATACAAACTATTTCTAGGTATTCTTCTTCACATGTAGAGAAACATTCAACATCATCACATTTAGAATCATTGAAATTAGAGAATTTTGGAGATTATTTACCTTCATTTTTCTTGATGGAGTTGTCTTTAGTGTCTTCCTTCTTGCTTTGGTATGTCTCCTCTAGATTTAGCCATAGATCCTTGGCGGAAGTACATTGTCCCATGTTCTCTTTGATAGAACTTGAGAGTCCACTAAGAATGGTCTTGAGAGCCAATGCATCATTCTTCTTTTCTTCCCTTTGAGCTGCAAAATTTGACTTGTTATTCAAAGGAATTGATCCACCAATAGATGCTTTCCAAACACCCGCTCGTATTTCCTTCAAATGCATTTTCATTTCTATTCTCCATGTAATAATTTTCCTCGTCAAGGATTGGAACTTCATCATCCATTTGTGTGTCCATGGATCTCCTCCAACATTGTTAAGGCTTATAGTGAAGGCCCACTCTGGTACCAATTATTGGACACACCAACCACACTGAGAGGGGGGGGTGAATCAATGTAGGGCTCTTTTTCAAATTCCCTTCACAAAACTCCTTAGTTAGTAATCACCATTTACTCATCACTTATTATTGTCATTTATAACCAGTTAAATGTGAACATATATCAACAACATATATCATCAATAGGTCATAACCACAAGAAACACAAAGAACACAAGATGTATGTACAATTTTCTTTTTATTACGGACCACAATCCTTGGGTTATCAGCAACAACTGAATAGAGTACAACTCTTAAACAGAACCAACTCTGTAATGCAAGACTCAACTTACACAACTCAGAACTAACTGAGAGGAGGATTTAATCCTCCACAGATACCAATTTTTCAATAGGTACATGATCTGGCAGTTGTTCATGTGAATGTATGCGCCCTACCAGTAGTACAAGTCATGTATGTATGTGGCCTGTCTGTACTACAACCTTCGTATTCCTTCTAAACAATTAGGGTTTTCTCTCCTTAAAAAAACTGGATCCTCTGCAACCTTTTGTGACATTCACTTCTGCCTTTCACTATCCAATCTGTACCAGAACCAATCACAACACATCTATTCTCTCTAACAACTTACTCATGCTCCTCAATCATGCAATATGAATTCTACTTAATCATGTATAAGAAACCATTATACTATGGAAACCATATCAGTACTGAACCATAAGAGTTTTTCTCACTCTATCAATCAACCAACATAACCATATCACAATAGACACAGCAAGAATTCCTTAAGCATTCACCATACAATAAGCAAGAGTATCCATCAAAACAATCATGTAACCATACTGGAAATTTTATGACATATTTGAGCCCATAGAATGCAGATATAGAACTTGCTTCATCCTTCAATAACTTGACACCAAATCACACTCAATTCTCCATGACTTCATCCAACTGTATGCACTTCAACTTCCTTCAGTCTATGTGTGTACGCGCTCTGCCTCACTGTAGCCCACGTATTTACATGCTCTAGCCCACTATTGCTTGCGTACTCCTTCAGAAACTAGGGTTTCTAAACTTATGAAACTTTCATCGTCAATATCTCAGACTTATAGAAACTTTGATGCATCCATGAGATCCTCCAGTAAATCTCTCTCTCTCAGAATAGATATTCAATATATGCTCAAGAGATATATTTTACAATAGACCCTTGTCTCTTATTTATACTCTCCAAATAGCTTCCTTAGAAGCATCTTCTTGGCCACATTTTCCACATAGCCACTTTGTCCACATAGTCACCTATGTCCAACTTTGTCCAATTTGCCACTTGTCCATATATCCAATAGCCACTTGACCACTTAACCCACTTTCATCATTTTAGAGTTAACCCTATTATAACCACTTTCCATAATTATAAAGTTCTCCATTTACTTTATTATTTAAGTAATCCTCTTTGACTTTATCACTTCACTTGATTATTTAAATAATTTCTTCTTTGTAAGCACTTTTACTTCTTTGACCTTTTGGGGCTTCTAGCCAACATATGAGGGTCCTCCAACTTCGTAAGGCCATAACTCTCAAAACGTGAGGAGTTATGTGATGTTCCACATACCACCAGAAATGGAATGACAAGAACTATCCATCTAGGATAGTTTCACTGACAAATTCACTGATATCCATCTCATTATTCCATAATTAAGCATGGGTTCTCTAACCATACTTCTAGGATAACTCAATTGCAAAGCGTCTTCCCGTGATGGATATCACCATAAGGGGACCACTTTGGAGTTCATCCATTTGTACTCCCTATCAACCATGACAAGACAATAATGAGTCATCTTTACATCAATCCAACTATGCATCATATAACAACACATTGATTCTTTGACATCAATGTCAATCCTTTGACATAAATCCTTTGACATCAACCCTTTGATATCAACACCAATCCCTTAAAATCAATGACATCATGATCCAACATTCACCATAATTCCATACGCTATCAGGATTCCTATAGCTTCCTATTTTCAAAAATTTCAGTAGCGCGTGCATTATCTGCGCATGTACCCAATCCCAATACGAAATCAAGAATATGGGTTATGTTTGGAATGATCATGAGATGGTTTGTTGTTGCTTATCCAAACCAGTCATGAAATCCTCTTATGATAAAATCCTTAACTACTTTGTAATGATTCTCTCTTTAGGAGATTGAATTATTCCCCAAAAAATATATTTTCTATAATAAGTTGGAGCTCCATAAATGTAGGATCAAGCAATTATGCAAAGAAGACTTTTCTTTTGTAATATATGTAAACTCTATAAGAGATGATATTAGGAATTAGTAAAAGAAAGTAGTACCAACATGGGAAAAGAGAAAAAACTTTGATATGATATTGTAATCTTGTAACTTGTGAATTAATAGAATGTTAGTATTCTGAACCAATTCCCCATGCATGTAATTTTTTTATGGTATTGTAATCCTCTATAGCGTGAACCACTTGGGAGGGACCCTCAACTTTTTCTTCATTGTAGATGGATCATATAGGTAGAATAGATAGGTCCATTATATTCTAGCATGTTTTGTTTCTTATGGTATTTCCTAGTCAAGCTTTACTTTGCAAGATTCTTTGTAGTCTTTCCTTTTACAAGTTATTTACATGCCTTTACTTGATAGTGAGTGTGATGTAGGTTCATCCACCCAAGTTGTTATTTAATGAGTTGAATGGACAAGACTTTGCAACCCTTGTAGATTCCAATCTGGGTGAAGATGTATTTTTCAGTTTACTTAGTTTGCATATCCATCCTTATTGCCATTTACTGAATTGAATAGATTGTGAATACAAGAAGACTCTATCAAGTGAGAAAGTATGTCTATGAAGCTACAATTATGGTAGATGTGTATATGGTGGATAATATTCTAATTAATTCCTTAGGTAGATGCTATGATCCTACACATATAGTACCTATATCTCATAATCTTACAAGTTCCCAGATTGATAATTAATGTATATCAATTTAAGAATTTAAATTGACCAACCAATGTCGAGCCTTTTAGGTTTGTCTTGAATGTTGGTTCAACATGACAAAAGGATGATATTTATTATATTATCAATTTATCTTGGAGGGGATATGGTACTCCTAGATTCCATTTTTTTCCTCATGGCACACATGTGTGATCATAGTTGTATTAAATTCCTATAATATCGTATTATTGTGTGGTTGTTATTGCTACAAGGACATATAGGGTTGTTGAGGGAGAAATAACAACATTTGGTTTTAAGTGTTCGGATTGTCATGGGAGTCAATATTATCCTCACTTCATTAAGAACTCATCTTACTATTGGGGATCACATTGGTCATACACTATTATAGTATGTTGATAATATCATGGAGTAATGCACTCTCTACAAGTGGAGTGTGATATTTTGAGATGTTTTTGTTGTTTATTAAACCTTGCAAGGAAGTATTTCCTTATGCTTTTGAGCTATGTTGCTTATTTTTTGAGAGGTTTCCCAAAACTCACCACGTGGTTGTTGGTCCACCCCCTCCCTTGTGACACCACCACTTGTATGTGGAGATTGGGTTTATTTCAGATGACCAAAGTAGTCCAACCTATACAACCATGCATTGATGTTTCTTAGGATGTCAATGATATGTTCAATGCAATTAAGCATGAGTTGGATATGGTACAATATGAATATGTGGGTGTGGATTAGAAATGGATCTAGAACCTATCATTTCCCCTTACTAAACTTGCAAATGATAGAGGGAAATTTAATTATAGTAATAATGACTAGGATAATTTAATGTAAACCCTATTTAATTTGTATGTATTAATTTAGAAATTATTTTTTTAGACTTTACTAAATAATTTTGTATTTGTTTACTTGGAATTTATTGGTCAAATATGTGGTGTAGAGGAGCCTCCACCAAAACCTAACCAACCAAAGAATGTAGCCACTACTTTTGATAGAGCACCAAAGAGGGCTCATTTGGGATCTTTTCTTAGATATTGATTTGATGTTGTTGATCACCTTTGTGACATACTCTAAGGTTTTGGTGTGCATCCAACATGATCAAAGCTCAAGGATAGATAAAAACATGCAAGGATCTTCTCTATCCTACCATGGTATATGACCAATATTTTGGTATATTCTTGTAGTCGATTGATCCAAGTGGACATCGGTGGCTGCCCACCTATTCCACTGGCTCAAAATATAGTTTCCATTTTGGCAATTTTCTATAGTTTTTCGGGTCCCAAAATTAAGAGGTTGTTTTGAGGCCCTAAACGAAGTTTTTTTGATGCAACATCGCCCATTAGATGATAAAGACTTGTATTGGGTTGTTCATAATGTGTACTCCTCAGCTAGACCTTTCCAATTGAGTACCAAGCGCCCCAAATGGAGATCTTATGAAAAAGTTACGCCCTTGTGAAGTTGATGTATCAACTACCCCCATTGGGGCCCACAAACCTTTTGGTGTTTCATCTTCCAAGGTTAGGGTTTTCTCATTTATGTTTTATGTTAAAAACACATTTGGAGCCTCATTTTAATCATTAAATTGTGAATGTGCATAGTTGTCACATCTCTTCTCAGAGATAAGATACCACCATTCTAGCGAGTTCATTTCACTCTGTATTTTATTTTATAGTCTGTGCATATTTCATTCTTTAATAGAAATTGAGTATTATTGTATCTCTATTTTTTTTTCTTATTTTTGTGTTTCATTTTGTTTCCTCATAAATCCAAATCAGTGGTATCAGAGCGGTCTTATCTTTATCTGTTTCTCTATGCATGTCCCCAACAAGGTCAAGGTATAAGGCAATGGGACTCAAACTAGTGGAACCCTAGGAAGACCATCCTCGCCAAACTCGACGGTCACCCATTGCAGAGGAAAAGAGAGATGAGGGAGTAGGAGATCATATTAAGTTTTTTTCTCATATGATGGATAATTTTGCCCAAATCCTTCGATGACTACCGACAACAACAAATGAATCTTTGTCAAGCGATCACTTTGGAGGCACCACCCCCTTCAAGGTAGATGTTTATTTTGATATTCCTGTATTTTAAGGTAAGATAGATGTGAATGCCTTGGAAAAGTGGTTAAATCTACTAGAAGGTTATTTCTACATAGTTGTAGCAATTTCACCTCAACATTAAATAGAAGAAATGGAGCACCAATTGCATTGTTTATTTCCTCAATTGACCTCTGGTTTCATAACTAACTATGGTGCTCGAATTTTGCAGGCATGATATCTCTATGTGGTCCCAACCCTATGACAATGAGCCTGGGTTTTCTACAACCTACTAGATGTTAGGAACAAACATGACCATTTTTTGGGTATGTGTTATATTATTTGCACGACTAGATTTAGCATTTGTTATGTTGNCGAGTTCATTTCACTCTGTATTTTCTTTTATAGTCTGTGCATATTTCATTCTTTAATAGAAATTGAGTATTATTGTATCTCTATTTTTTTTTCTTATTTTTGTGTTTCATTTCGTTTCCTCATGAATCCAAATCAGTGGTATCAGAGCAGTTTTATCTTTATCTATTTATCTATGGATATCCCCAACAAGGTCAGGGTATAAGGAAATGGGACTCAAACTAGTGGAACCCTAGGAAGACCATCCTCACCAAACTCGACGGTCACCCATCGCAGAGGAAAAGAGAGATGAGGGAGTAGGAGATCATATTAAGTTTTTTTCTCATATGATGGATAATTTTGCCCAAATCCTTTGATGACTACCAACAAAAACAAATGAATCTTTGTCAAGCTATCACTTTGGAGGCACCACCCCCTTCANTATTCCTGTATTTTAAGTTAAGATAGATGTGAATGCCTTGGAAAAGTGGTTAAATCTACTAGAAGGTTATTTCTCTATCCAAAATTTTTACGATAGGGAAAATATCACCTTTTCACTCCTTAAGGTTGTCCCCCATGTCAAACATTGGTGGGAAACTTACTGTGAGAAAAAATACATAGAGGAGTATGGCATATTTGGGGCCAAGCCCACTTGAGACTCTTTTATATATGTTGTCAAGGAACAATATTACCCTGTTGGAAATCACAATTACCAATGCACGAGATGGACCACACTGCATCAGGAGAGGGACCAGACAGTGCCGAAGTTCAGAAATACCTTCCATAACTTGCGCACCAATATAGGTATCATATACTTTGAGCGACATCTGGTTCTACAATATAATGGGGTTCGATAGAGGGAGATCCAAATAGAAATGTATTTTTTGGACATCTCGTCATTAGGAGCCCTTATCGGTATGTTGTCAAAATAGAGAAAACATTTAAGTAGAGGAATAAGTGAGAGTTTGTATCTGCGAATGCATTGCAGCGGAAGAAAGGAGAAAGTGGCCTCGACATATAGATTGAAGGGAAAAGAAAGGATGTACAACCTCAATATAACTAGTCTAAGCCACAAACAAACAAGGGTAATGGGAAGATGAAGAAAGACACTGGGAAGTGGTGCGAGTTCCATAAAATCCCCTAGCACAACACCAATGAATGTCGTTGGAAGTAGTCATTGGCGACTGAGATGAAATCCTCATAGTCATATTCAGGCTCCGACTTTGATTCAAATCCATACAATGGGAAGAATATCATTGATGTAGAACCTAGTGCCATAGTTTCTACCACCAAAATTCAATGAAACAAACCAAAAGAGTCAGAGGAAAGTGATTTCCTTTTTCACTTGCATATGTGGGTGAAGGGGGCTCTACATTTCATTTTTTATAGAAGAAGCTAAAAAAACCTCATCTCAACAGATTTCATCAATCAGTTGGAGTTGTCGAAAAAACCATAACTACAACTATACAACATTGGTTGGATCATCCAAGGATGAGATCTTTGTGTTATCCAATAGTGTCTCTTGTCTTATGGCATCAAGCCCTTCAAGGATGAGGTATTTTGTGATGTTTCCCCACTTGAATTTTGTGATGTTATTTTAGGCCAACCATATATGTGGAAACATCATGCTATATATGATTATATACCTCATAGTGTCATTATTAATTTGGGTAGAAAATTTTGCAATATACCAGAGGTACCTTCACTTGTTTCAATTTCTTTGGTCTCATCTAAGAAATATAGGAAGGCCATATCCCATAATAGGAATTTTCTCATCTTTATGATTCACTCTCAAAGTGAACGGAAGGTCAGGACCACATCCATGGACTCTGCACAAGTATCCTCTACATAGAAAAAGAAATTGGACAAAGTTGTCGAAGAATACCAGGACATATTCATATCACCTACTGGGGTGCCTCTACACAGTCAGGTCAAGCATTCAATTGAGTTGGGCCCCAAAAATCCTTTTCTTAATGAGACAGTGTATTGGTGCTCTATCATGGAAAATGAGGAAATGAAGTGTCATATTCAAGAGATGCTCCAAAAAAGGCACATTCGACCAATATACTCACCCCACAAAACCCTAATTATGCTCATACAGAAGAAATACAGGACCTGGAGACTTTATATTGATTACAAAGCTCTGAAAAAAATCACAGTCAAGAACTGGTATCAAATTCCTCGAATTGAAGACCTTCTAGACTAGCTCAAGGGGGACAAGTAATTTAGTAAGATTGACTTGAATTATGACTACCATCGGGTCCTCATAGAATAAACTGATGTATGGAATACTTCTTTCAAGTCTAAATAATGTATTTTCGATTGGTTGGTTATGCCATTTGGCTTGATGAATTCCCCAACAAATTTCATGAGGTTTATGGAAGACATATTCTAGCCCTTCTCCAATTGAATCATTTTTTGTTGTATATCTAGATGACATCTCCATCTTCAACAAGAGTTGGGTAGAGCACTTGTAGCACATTTAATAGATCCTCCATAGTTTATGACAACACAAGCTATATGCTAACTTAGAGAAATTCTCCTTTGGCATGAACATGGTCCAATACCTTGGATACATTGTAGATTATCATGGTGTGCATGTTGATCCAGCCAACATCCAAGTCATTTTTGATGGGCCAACCTTGACAACACTGATCGAGCTTCGGAGCTTCCTAGGCCTTACCAGATTCTATCACAGTTTTTTATTGGGATTCTTCCATATTGCATGGGCTCTCAGCCAAGTGACCAAGGGTGATTGCAAAGACAAATTTGTGGGGGGAAGGTCACAGTAGAAATCCTTTGACGATATGAAACATCACTTATACTCAACCCCGATTCTTTCCTTACTCGATCTGCAACAACCATTTGATATCAAGACACATGCTTCTGATTATGTTGTTGGTGTCGTTCTTACTCAACACGAATATCTGTTGGCCTATATTAATAGTGAGACACTCTCAAATTCCTTTCGTAGGTACCCCAACTATGGAAACTAAATGTATTCCATCGTACAATCATAGCACCAATGAAATCATTACATTTTAGGGAAGGAGACAATCATCCATACCGATTAAAAGCCTCTAGAATTCATGCAGACGTAACAAAATTTTTTGAATGACCTCCATCAAAAGTGGTCCACATAGTTGTAGCAATTTCACCTCAACATTAAATAGAAGAAATGGAGCACCAATTGCATTGTTTATTTCCTCAATTGACCTCTGGTTTCATAACTAACCACGGTGCTCGAATTTTGCAGGCATGATATCTCTATGTGGTCCCAACCCTATGACAATGAGCCTGAGTTTTCTACAACCTACTAGATGTTAGGAACAAACATGACCATTTTTTGGGTATGTGTTATATTATTTGCATGACTAGATTTAGCATTTGTTATGTTGCACCGAGCGTGTAGGCATGTTTGAGGGGGTCTTCTAGCCCCCCCTCGATAATTTTTTTTTTCCTCAGGAAATGTGTCACATTTTTTACTTGTTTTTCATGTCGCCACAAGTTTCATGTCCATTGTTGGGTGGTTTTTCAGCACATGGTTTTTGCCAATGCTTTTCTATTTCTGGTTAATGAATTCAGGTTGTTTACTAATCCCGGTCATTGGGTTATGATTTTGGATGTTGTTGCCTCCTATATGTATATTTTATTGTAAACAATGTATCACTATGAAGGAATATAGAATATGTTGGTTTTCCCGACTTGGGTTTCCAAGGGAAAAATATCTGTGTAATGTGTGTATTTTCCATTGTATATTTTTTGTTCTCTTATTGAAAATATATTTGCAGTAAAATATTGTACAAGGTTAAAATCTACATTTGGTATTAGAGCTTTGTTGACTTCAAGGGACACCTTTGTGGTCAAGGGTTTGTCTCAGGACTATGATTGTCAGAAAGTTGACTTAGGTTGATGGACAATTGGTCTGGACTGTTAGTTTTCATTGATGTTAGCCTTTGGAGAGTGATATTGTAGATTGATTTCAACCCTTAGAAATTGATGTCAACACTTGGAGAACTTCGGTAGAGAATTATGATAACACAAAGGCATGGGTAAGGGACCCGAGTCTGTTTGAGGTATAAAGGCATGAAGATCAGAGAATTTATAGGTAAGACTATCTGGTGACGACCTCCCCCTTCTCTCCTATCAAAGAGGGGAAATCACAACCTCCCAGTCTAGGATTGTTCAATTCGTCGAGTTGAATGCTTCATTGGGCTCCTAATGGAACCAAATTTTACTTGACACAGGCCCTTTTCAATTCCCCGGTGCCTTCTATATGGCACCTCTGGAACCTCTCCTTAGCGCTTTTAGCTCTTGTGCCAAATACACTAGCTGTTGATGCTAGGTTCCCTCTTTGTTAGGACCATAGAATGTAAACGTGGGCTAACTCCCTTCACGACCGCGCACTTCAGGAATTTCGTGAGTTGCTTCCTCCTTTTCCCAATTTCCGAATCTACGAACTCTTCGGGACCAGATCTATGGTCCATGTTCTTCCCGTGATCAATTACTGTGATTGAATCACAAGTTCGGACTTCATGAGTCTTCTCTCCTTTCAACTCTGCTTCTTCTGATCGTGAATTAACGATGCGTTGATCCTTTTCCACTTGCCCTCATGACTTCGTGAAGATCCTTTGCTTTCTCCCAACAAACCTTACGAAGTTCCTCCTCCTGAACCTCTCGATCATTTTCCACATGTCTCCTCTTCAAAAATGGATGACTTCTTCATCTTCGGGGCTTCGACAAGTCTTCGACCCCTTTGCACCCTTAGCGCAAATTCCCCTTTCGAGACTTAAAATATTCTTGAAGGATTTCTTCACTCCTTGCAGAAATCTGTGAAACTCTCCTACGACTTTGCCTGACTTGAATACCTTTACAGTTCCAAGTTCCTCTGCGAGTTTCTCATGCCCTCCTGGCAGATTATTCCAGAGTGTTCAATAACTCTAGACTGTGCCTATCTCCACACAATCTTTATTTTCAAGGGACTTAACCACCTTGAAATTTCTCCCTGAGTCTATAAATTAATCTGGCGTTCCCTCCTAGAAGCTTCTCTTCTGACTCCACCAAGTTCAGACACACACTCCTTGTGTCATCTTATAGAGTTTCCTCCCTCTGTCGCACACTCCTTGCACTTCTCCTAGAGAACCAGACTTAACTCAACACACTCACAGATAGAAAATTGTATCTCTATCCCTACAGATGATTGCTAACATTCATATACAACTCATGAACATGTAAAATACATTCACAACACAACATCTATTGAACAAAAACGTAAAATAGGAAAAACTATCATTTTCTATTAATGGTGGAATGCCAAATTAAAATGGTGGAGTCTGAGCTGCAACAAAGTCTCGGCTCTCATCAACCTCCTCCTATACAACCCTACCAACCTCTACTTTTCTTACAATACAAATATTATACAAGAGGGCCCCTATGAGCTTCCCTCACAAGCTACATAAGTGGTGTCAAATCACCATTCAAAACATCTATCTAATGGACATATTACAATAATGGAAATCTGCTCCAAATCGGACACAGATCCCTTTTGTTGTCATCTTATTAATGGAGGCCTTATTTCCAGTTTGTGTGAAAGCACAACTTGGATTTTCCAGCTTGTCTTCAATCAATGGCTGGATCATGCCTTGGATCCTCGAGGAAAAAATGAGAGGGTGACGCCTCTCCTTCCTTGAATGTGCACCATGCATGTAAATGAGCTTGAGCGTGATGAGGTGGAACGATGCTTCTACATCATACTCCATAGCGTAAAAATTCATGATCTCCTACTCATGATCTCTCCAACGTGGTTGAAATCCACCTAGATCCCAAAATTTCTCCTGGAGCTATCTTTCGGCTCCTATGCTTTGCCACTGTTACTCCTGCATCATCTCCGCTACTCATGCAGGTTTTTTATCATCTAACTTCCTCTTTCTAACCAATTCCTTTATTGATACAAAATCAAATTTCTTATCTCCTCGATCACCTTGTCCAACTACCCTATCAGTTTGTTCTTCAGTTGCAGTTTAGCTCGTTGCACTCCCTCCTTATCGATGGGTGAATCACACTGATTTCCCAAGACATATTCTTCCTTTGTGGCCTTAGCTTGCCACTCTGCTACAATATTCACTTCAACAGTATCCATACTGAATTGTCATTCAGTTGCTTCCCCTAACATATTTATCCCTTTCAGTCCTTCGACTGGTTTTGTTCTAGCTTCCCCCAACTTCTCCTCATGCTGGAGTATTCCTTCATCTATTTCCAACTTAGGCTGTTGGATGTGCATGCCTTGCACTACTACTCTCCTTTCAATATATTCTAATTCCACACATAGATCTGAAAAATCTGTGTTGTCTTCTCCCTCTTCTACCACAGACCCCAATGCTGTAGTCATCTCCTGTTCAACTTCCTGACTGAAAACATCGAGCGATTCTATTGAATGCTCTTCTCCTTCTATTGGGATAGACATCAGTATTTGTTCCTTCTCCTCCTTGACAGTCTTTGCTTGCTATCTCCATGTCGCATATGCAACATCTGTGCTAGCCTTTCTTCGGCCACTTGGTAGGAATATCTCGACTCATACAATGAGTAGAATGTCCCTCTAATCCTCCTCCTCTGTGGTGATGAAATTTTCTAACTTGTCATCATCTTCATTCACCCGACTCATAGCTCTGTGTGAATCTCCATTTGAGTGAGGTTTTTCTTCTGCCTCCTCTTCATCTATCAACGAACTCTTAGTTGAGCTCGTCCCTTCTCCATTTCCCACCTAGAAATTTTGGATGTCACTTCTGCCCACTGTTAGGACCACACAATGTACCTTTTTGCCTATACTTTTTGCCACCATTATAATCTTGATCACCTACATTTAGACTCATACTATCACTTTATCTAATCATCTCAAAGGTATACAACGTCCCTTCTCATTACTATACGTTTAATCTATTTTGCATAATATTTTACATCACTCTCGTACTTAACCATTGATTGGAAATGCATAAGTGTCCAAAACTGCAGATTAGCATTTGAGGCCTATTGCTGAAACACAAAACTGTCCAAGGTCGTTGTTGCTGAAACACAGAACTAATGCTGAAACACGGAGCTTCCATACAGTCCGAGGTCACAAATGCTGAAACATGGAGCTGCGTTATAGTTTGAGGACACAGATGCCGAAACACAAAGTTGTTACACAGTCCAGAGCTGCAGGTGTTGAAACACAGAGGAAACTGCTAGAACCGACGATGCTGAAACACAAAGGAAGCCATCACAGTCAGCGATCAACATAGTCAGAGCGCAATTCACGTGGCTGAAACAGCCCACGAATTGCGATGTTGAAACAACATCAGCAACGATGAGAAGAAGTTGTTACACTAGCCGTAACAGCAATACCTCGTTTAGTTCCTGTAATAGCATTCGGTTGCGTGAGACTAGGACATCCTATGCTAATTTAGAAAGAAGATCCGATTCAGGATAGGATTCAGATATGCATTGTAATTATTGTATCGAAGGGATTTCCTCTTTAAAATCAGATGAAATCACCATTCGAGGCATCCAAGTTTTGATGTATTGAAGCAAATCCAGAGAAGCGAGACGTATTCTATTCTTCCAATCTGTAATGTGATATTTCAATAGATGAATATAAGACTGCTTTGAGTATCCTTCTCTAGCTTTTCGTTTAGGGGAATCTTGTGAGAAGGGAGGGCCCACCTTCTTCACAAGATTAACCCATTCGTTAGAAGTGTGTTAGTATAATTTCTGTTCATGCTTTGTTTAACTGTTGGCTGAAACACTGTTTTTGATGGATTCCGCTTTGCTGAAACACTATTGACTCTGTCTTAGTTCATTGAATGGAATTTGTAATTCTTTTTATCAGCAATCTTGTGTGATGATTTTATAAGGTTAGAAGAGATTCAGTTAAAGGTTCCTACTCAGACAGGAAGGAATCAGAATATCCTACCCTCTGTAGATTTCATTTACTTTTGCCAGTGTGCTAGCCAAAGGTTTGGTTAAAGGTTCCTGCTCAGACAGGAAGGAATCAAAACACCTTGTCTTCTTTAGATTTTGTTTACCGCTGCAAGTGTGTTAGCCAGAGGTTTGGTGAAAGGTTCCTACTCAAACAGGAAGGGATCAAAATACCTTGTCTTCTGTAGATTTCATTTACTTCTGCCAGTGTGCTAGCCAGAGGTTTGGTTAAAGGTTCCTGCTTAGACAGGAAGGAATCAAAACACCTTGTCTTCTGTAGATTTCGTTTACCGCTGCAAGTGTGTTAGCTAGAGGTTTGGTGAAAGGTTCCTGCTCAAATAGGAAGGGATCAAAACACCTTGTCTTTTGTAGATTTCATTTACTGCTGCAAGTGTGCTAGCCAGAGATTTGGTTAAAAGGGTTCCTGCTCAGACAAAAAGGAATTACAACACCTTGTCTTCTGTAGATTTCATTTACCTCTGCAAGTGTGTTAGCCAGGGATTGGGTTAAGGGTTCCTGCTC
>JASDQU010014649.1:265963-276682 GCA_032191745.1 Picea mariana | reverse complement strand
AGACGGCTCAGATTATGAGTCGGGGTTTCCACTATGGACTTACCCGATCTCCTGTGCACGGGATTGCCGATATCTCGATGCGCTAAAATGCCGACGGGCGCTCGATCTCCGCCACGTGCCTCTGCTAACGAACGGTCCAGATCCTCGTCGGGATTTCGGGACTTGTGATGTCTCAGTTCTCACGACCTCGAGAATTCTGATTTCCCGAGTGTCGATATCCCGATGGCTAACCCTCGTGCAGCTCCTGTCCAGTCTGACGGCTGTCGGGTATCTTGCCGAGATCTGACGACTCAGATCCTTTCTCCTGCGCGCCTACTCCAGAGGTTAGACTCTGCGCACCTCCTCCCGATCCAACGGCTGACGGGTATCTATGAGAACATCCAACGGTCCTCAAACCTCATGGGCTTGCTCCTTGGAACCCAGTCGTAACCTCCTCGCTCCTCACCGAATCTGACGGCTGACGGGATTTTCCTCCCAGATCTGACGGTGAAAATCATTTCTTCCCGTGTGCTTCCTCTGGTGCTCTCTAGACGTGAAATCTTCAATGGTCCAGGTTTCGTCTTTGGCCGATCCGATGGCTGCTGTTGCTCCTCTTGAGCTTTGCACACTTTCTTCCCAACTGGGAAGAATTTTCAGTTCTCAAAGGCCCTGACCTTTGCTTCTCTTCTCTCTCTGCGAACTCCTTCACCTTGAGCTTCGCTGCGCGTATACAACACTGACTCCTCCTGAGCTTTTTATCTTTGAATCCTTGGAGGATTCTTCAACTTCTGCACTCCTTATAGAGTCTCCTCACGCACACGCTGGTGCTATCCCTCCTGAGCTTTGGGGTACTCTAAACTCCTCCAAAGAGTTCCTATCTGCACACAGACTCAAATGCCCACTTGGCAGAGTGTTTTCTTCCACAGAACATTCAACAGTTCTGTCTTCTTCTCCTGTGCACCTATGCACCTGCTCAATGCCCACCTGGCAGAGCTCTCACAGAATCCTCAGTGATTTTGGTCTTCCTCGAACTCACAACAGAGTCCTTCCTCTGTGCACCACTGTACACACACTCAATGCCCACTTGGTAGAGCTCTACAGAACTCCTCAGAGATTCTGTTTTCTGTCTTCAAACTCTCGTAGAGTTCTCCCTTCAATGCACCGTAGCGCATACGCTCAATGCCCACTTGGCAGAGCTCTACAGAATCCTCAAAAGAATTATGTCTGCAACTGTGTTTCTCTCACACAGCCTTACCTCCAAGGTATTCAACAACCTTGAGGTCTTCTTCCTTTGAGTTGTTGACTTCAGTCTTGTGCCGCAGCACGTCTTTGTCTGAACCCGCAGTATTCAAAAGTGCATCCTCTATGCACAGCTTTTAGAACCCGCAGTGTTCTGCCACACCCTTCTGGTGTGAAGCCTCAAAGACCTTCACCTGAAATCAAACAAACTCCCTGCAAATGCACTAACACACACATTCACAGCATATGGAAGAACACACACAAACATCCACATAACATAGAACATGTGTAGGAAAAACTGCTTTTGTATTCTATTAAAATGGCAAATGCCTGTATTTACAAGGTGTTCTCGAGCTCCCTCTGGCTCTTCTCCTACAACCATTACAAATCTCATCTTCTAACTCCTCCAAAATGAGATCTGAAAATCTCTTTTACCTGAGGGGCTCATCGAGCGCTTCCCTCCAAGTCTACCTACTCTATTCAATTACAATAAATGGCTGTCTAGTCCAGCATCTGGATCTAAATCTCAGCCGATCTAGCATTAAATCCGATCTACCTAATGCCTGCACAAAGGCACAACTTCTATGGTTCACCAGCCTAAAACATTTTAATTACATTAAATTCAAATTTTAAATGAGGCTGCGCCTCCCTTCTACGCGCGATTTTGAATTCGCTGGCATGGCTGGCTGGCTGGCTGGCTGACGTGGAGAGATGATCCTGCATCACATAATCTCATGTTTATGTATCCTCAAGTTAAACCAACAACTTCAACAACACATCACAACCAAAAGACCAATATCCATATGCCAAATACCAACAAAAAAATACTAACTGTATCCTTCAACAAATATGATATATGCAATAATATTGAACATCCAATACCATCTTAAGAGCTAAAACCTAGCTCACAAAACATACCTCAAACAAGATGTCCCATATCTCTCATAAAAATACCCCAACCATGATGTTTTCACAATTATGTTGCCGCGATTCTATTGCCATGATTTTTCTGCCGCAATTTTCCCGTCGCACATTTTCTGCCGCACTTTCTTTGCCGCAATTTTTCTGCCTTACTTTTTTATGCCGCAATTTTTCTGTCGCACTTTTCCTGCCGCACTTTTTCTACCACAGTTTTCTTGCTGCAATTTTTCTGCCACACTATTTTGCCTCACTTTTCTTGCCGCACTTTTTCTGCCACACTTTTCTTGCCGCACTTTTTCTGCCACACTTTTCTCTATCAATAATACCTGCCGAAAATAACCTTTCACAAAATATATATTCAATGATATTCAATATGTGTGATTTGAATGAGAGATCCTTGCCTCTTATTTATACTTTTATGTAGCTTCCTCAAGGTTTTTCCTTCTAACCATCTTAACCCACTTTCCTTATTTTAGGGTTAACCCACTTATAACCACTTGTCCACTTAACCACTTTCCATAATTAGTAAGTTCTCCATTAACTTTATTATTTAAATAATTTCTTTTGCATCCTCTTTGACTTATAGTACACTCATCACTTCACTTTATTATTTAAATAATTTCTTCTTTGCAAACACTTTGACTACTTTGACCTTTTGGGTTTTCTAGATGACTCATGAGGGTTCTCCAACTTCACATGGCCATAACTCTCTAACCGTGAGGAGTTTTGTGATGTTCCACATACCACCGGAAATGGAATGACATATATTATCCATACATAATAGTTTTACTTTCAAATATATCAAAACACATACCATTATCCATCAAACAAACTTGGGTCCATTACCTAAACCTTTGTGCTACCGAACTTTCTTCAAGGGTTGACATCAATGAAAACCAAACCAATTAATAAACAAGGGGGAAATGTCAATGGGTAAATATTATTGTACTCAAGGGGTGAGGACGTATTGGGAATATCGTGTACAGGGTCCGAGGGACCACTGGAAAGAAAGTGAATGTCTCAATACTGTGGAGGGTACCTCATTCGCTCGGGGACTCACAACGAAATATATCTAATATCATTACTGTGAGCCACATTAGGGAGTGGCTGAGAGGGCTCTGGTAAATATGTTTTCCATACGACGACTAAATTTTGGCGAAATTGAGGTAGAGTTGGGAAATGATGAGTGTAGTGGACTTATTATGAACATATGCCACACGTGAATTTGGTTTGCAACCCTTTATTTCGGGTGGTTGAGGGATCCATAGTAGCAGTGGATGTACTTCATGGAGTGGAAAGAAATGTGGTTTCTCTAGGGATCTGGATCAGATCACATAACTCAGGAAGAGTAGGACATCAATTAGTGGGGTGTCCTTCTCTTTTGCATAGTGCACAAGGAGGTTGAGCTCAGGGAGGAAGTGGAGATGTGGGCTCGTTCTTATTTTGTCTGCCCCAAGTGGTGGTGGAATTGCTTCTAGTTGGGTGCAGGGGTGGTGTGGCAGGAGCATGTACTGGGATATGCATCGGTAATCCCTATGTATGAGGAGGGAGATATGGCGTAGGGACCATTGCGGGTGGATGGAGATACCATATAGGGATGGAAAGAACCATGTTTGGAAGGGTGAGAGTAGCAACTACTTGGAATGCTTGGACTCCAGGTGGGGGGTATAAAAAGGGAATTTGGGTAATGGCTTGGGGGACTATATCCCAAACTAGGATTTTCCCCTGGAGGGGGGTAAATCTGGGATAAGTGGTGTAGTGGGGTGCTTAGGGAACTCTTGAAGTAATAGTTCTCCAAATAGTGGAACTTCGATGTGGGGAGGGGCCTCAATGGGAGGAGTATTGTCTCTGATATCTTATCTATTAGAAGATACCACACACACTTGTTTTGAAGGGTGTAAGAGAGGTGGTTCTCCATGATGTGCCCCTAGCAAGGATGGGTCCTTGAAAATTCTGGGAGCCATGTCGATGACCAAAAAAGAACCTAATCTAGTGTGGACAAGGGGGGTAATGTTATCAATGTTGGCAGAATGATTAGGATCATAATGTGTAAGTTGGTCGATGGTGACGATTTTCCCATTGTGTGGGAACATCATCATTTGAAACACAAAAGAGGATATCGCCTTCATAGCATACATGTAGCTATGTTCGAACAAGATATTGTAATCAATTGGGGCATCGATAACTTCAATATATATGAGGATGGTTTTTCCCCCAAGTTCTACAAGGAAATTTTGGAAGAGCCCTTCAGGGGATGATGGTCNATAGCATACATGTAGCTATGTTCGAACAAGATATTGTAATCAATTGGGGCATCGATAACTTCAATATATATGAGGATGGTTTTTCCCCCAAGTTATACAAGGAAATTTTGGAAGAGCCCTTCAGGGGATGATGGTCGATTGTCATAATCTCTCAGGGTGATGGCAGATGGTACTAGCTCAGGTGAGCCAATTTTCTGCCATACTACTTTGGACATGATGCATGTGGATGCACCTTCATCGATGATACACCAATGAACTATGATGTTCCATATCTTAATTGGCATCTGAAAAGCTACCAAGGTAAGGAGGCGTGGTTCTCCGCTATCTAGATCAAAGGTGATGAGTTTAGTATCAGCTGGGTTGACTGCCCCCAAGGTGGAAAGCAAGGATTTCCACTGAGTTGGCAAGGTTTGGAGAACCTCCAATATATACATGGTTGCATGAGACTGGGCTAAGTCGTCGACCAGACTGTAGTTATGGGATGCCCTAGTATGAGGGTTATGTACATTCCTTCGTAAATGCATACATGGTATACGAGGGTTTGGTTCAGTGTTAGGGCGTAGAATCATCAATGGTTGTCTGACTATAGATGGAGCCGCTTCTGAGGTGGTTGGGGTAGATTCATGGGGAACACCATATTGGTGACCACATGTTTGCAGAAGAATCTATTCTTCATTGGTAAGGAGGATCTTACGATCGACCAAATTTCTAGTTTGATTGGGACCTGGGTTTTGATACTTCCCTATTCGGGGTGGATCACGGTGTACCTCCTGTTGGGTATTCATCACACCTTGGTGTGGAATGGGGTTTTGCAAAACGACCGGAGGTGGATGTTGCAAATAATTTTGTCGGGCCTGCTGGGGGGTAGGTGATGTTGGAGGACGTTGCACGTTCATGGATTCTTTCATCCATTTGAAATCATAAATTTGGGGGAAATGGTGAGTATAATGTCCATACTCACTCCAGAGAGCGCAAGGGAAATTATTTAGGGGTTTATTGTTCTTCCCTTGTCGTGGTTGATTTTTATTGTTTCCCCCTTGGGGGTTTTGGTTGTCCTGATTCTGGTTCCCCCTAGCGAGATGGTTTTGTTGGGGGTTATTTCCTCTTGGTCCCGGGTTGTTATTGTTTTATTTTTTCCCTTTATTCTTGGGATTATTTGGCAGATGGGCCAGATTTTCCGCATTCAATTGTTCAAAATTTTGAAATTGTTGAACGAGATAGGGTTGAACAAAATTAACACCGACATGTGGTTTTCCTGGTGGAGGAGAAAACGACTATGGAGGACCAGGAAATCGAAAATATGGATTGTTTTGTGGAGACAATCCATATGGAATGTAATAAGTTGAAGCACTTCCACTACTACTAAGTTTGTATGCGGAGGTAGAAGGTGGAATTGTACTTGGTTGAGAGACCAGGCACATCATGGGTACCAATGAGGTCCACCCATTGGTGGAGGGGTAGAAACATGATATGATAGTTGGTGAGTGGGGGGAGGGTAGTAAGACATCCCTCCATATGGTTTCATATATTAAGGTGCACCATAAGTGGGTGATGGGTGGTCGTAAGGGTTGAGATGGGTCATAGAACCAATCAACCCATCTGCAGCATGAGACATACCAGGTTTGTCCTGACCAAATGGTATGGGTCTAGGTGCATAAGGAAATATTGTGTACAAGTGACCTGATTGAGCATAGATGAGGTCAAAATGTTGGGACTTGCTGATGGCTTCCTTTTCTGACTGAGGAAAAGTGGATTCTACATCCTTGGCAATAACAGAGACAAGTGATTTGAGAAACCAATCGAGACATTGTTCTTTTGTGGTTTCAACTTTACACAAACTACGTCGCTGATGCCATTCATGGGTGTGGTCGGTTGTATGGATAGAAGTGGTTTGTTTGAACAATGAGAGAATTTCTAAGCCAGTATCATGACGGACTAGTAGTTGTAAAAAGGACAAAAAGGCCTTTGCTAATGATTCAAAGGTCACATGAGACCTTGATTTTTCGTCCACATACCATTTGGCGGATGGGTGTGTGAGATTTATTTGAAATAAACTTAAGCGGATGGAATAATCCATGGTTCTCTTTGATGAGCACCATAAGTGAAAGGTCATAACATGGTTGGTGGTATCTTCCCCCAGTTTTCCTTCAAACTTTGAAATATCTGAAGGTAGTTTGGTAGGCATATTGGGCCATGTGGGGTCAGGTAAAATTGGATCATTCATAAGTTTGGTCAAATCAGGAATGTTGATGGATACCAACTATGGAATAGGGATATTTGGTGGAGGATTAGTTCTATCCATTGTGTGAGTAGGTAGTGGACCCGTCCCTTGAGAGGGATTTGGTGGGGTGGTACCTCTCCCTTGAGAAGAAGTTTGACCCCCACCTCCTTGTGAAGGAGAACTAATGGATGGATGGCCTTGGGAATTGGACCCAAGCAAAGTGGAACCAAGTAAAGATGATCCCAAAATAGTAACACTCATGGGGGTGCGATATGGTTGAGCCAGTGAGTTGGCAAGACTAGGGATTCCTCCTAGAATAGGAGGGAGATTTTGCAACATCTAGAACGACGGGGATTCTATGGGTTCCCTATGGTTTCTGACTAGAAAAGTGAATGTGTGCAAATGGTAAGAGAGAAATAAATGAACAAGAGATTTTGAATAATTTTGACCTTCACAAAATAGTATAACTCACAATTGCATGTAATCAAATGAATATCATACAAAAATCAATTGTAAATAAACAAACATGTGGATAAGTGGATATTTTCTGTGTCGGGAACAATAAAAACAAATGCTCTTGTCCTAAAAGATGTATCGTCCTTCCTCTCAATCAACAATGGGCCTTTGAATAACACTCAGCAGTGGGGTATGAAGTCACCAGAAGAGGAATTAGTGAAGGTTAAAGTAATCAATTATAATGAGGGGTAGAGGGTGCATATCCCAAAAGAGATGATGATATTTCCCAATAGCCACACAAAATCTGATCAAGGTGAGATTGCAACCCACAATTTCCACCTGGGTAGATGTCCTAAGTTTTGGCCACTAGGTACCTCAGTGAAAGTGAGACATTTATATTTTCGGCCTTAGAAATGGGTCATGGGATGGATGCCCTCACAAGAGTTGAGTGACTCAAGGAGGGATGCGTAGAACAACTGGACCTCGGCCTTCGACCCTTCACGAGTATCTCCCTGCTTTATGGTGTAGGAACACTTGACTTGGAGGATTTGAAAGTTCTCTATTTCTCAACTTATATTGTTTTGAAAATGTGAGAACCTAATAATGGGGGGATATTTGGATGCCTACCCCTGAGATCCTACCTAGACTAAAAATTTCTTTTGGCACCCCCTGTGGAGAAAAATTTAGTGTGTTATTAGAAAAGTTTTAGATGTGGTGGGATGAGAGATTGGGGTCATGGACCAACCTCATTTGAATTAATTGGGTGTGGATAATCTCCAAAGAAGTATTCAGATCTTTCAGAATTGCTTTGGAGAAAACCTACTTCAACCTCCACTATTCAAATAGAAATTATGTGTGTGAGGAGTGGATTTGTGCACAAGAAAGTGAAAAGTGTGAAAATATTTTAATAAGTTAATTGTGAGATTGCAACATGTGGACTTCCTATGGTCCTTACAAATCTTCTTTACCTAGCTTACTATGTGTCTTTGGTACAACCTTGCGAAATATTTAAATCCCTAAAGAACTAGCAATGTGGGCATATGGGTCCTTACAAATCCTTTAAACTCCCTAAAATGTTGTCTATACTAAGAAATATTTGAAACTATCCTAGTTTTGTAGACATGTGGGCATGTATGGGCCCGTTACTTTTATCTTTAAATTTCCCTAGATTGTGATCCAAACTAAGAAAGTATTTTAAGAAACAATCCTAAGATTTGCAATCATTTGGGCATGTATGGGCCCTTACAAAGCTTTAAGCCCTAGGGGGGCTTTTTCCTCTCCTAAATATTTTTTAAGGGAGATGAAATGTCCTTTTAACCACCTTTCCGATTCCCAAGATCACACTAGGGTGCAGGGGAAGAGCATACTCAAGGGTCAAAATTAAGTGATTTGTGTATGAAAGCAATAACTCCAACTTAAAATTTTACAAGCCAAATGAGCCATCCATGTGGAAAAAAAGAAAAAGAGGAGAATAATTATTATTTTTACCACCTAAGTGCCTATGTTAGCTAACCTTTATCATGGTAAAGGACTCTAAGTGGAGTGTAGTTTCTGTACAAAGTGCATGAAAATAAAAATCTAAAGGCTAGGGGCCCTCAAACCATTCATAAAAACCCTTATAATTTTGAAAAATTAAACTTATGCGTGGGTTACAGTTGTGATAGGCACACAGAGGGTGCACAATGTGCAGAGTAATGAGGCCTATTTCATAGATAGTGCACCTCTATGGGCCTGAAAAGTCGTGGAATTCCTTTCATGCGTCGGGGAAGAAATTTCCAAGTGAAATACTCCTTCCTTAGCTCTGAATTTTGACTTTGGCAGGTTGGGCTAGGACGATTTTGGTACCTTCAAGGAAAAAAAATCAAAATGAAGTGCTCTCAAGGCTCAAATAGGGAGGAATTTGATACCGATCCCCAGTATGGTCGCCAATCTATTTTGTTGGTTTTGTCACTTGGGTGAGCAAAGAAACAACACTTGCATGTCTAGATAATCCCGCTAGACAAGACAAAAGTTTGTGAGTGGGTTAGACAAACCAAACACATATGAAAAAAAAAGAAATAAAACTAAAAAAACTAAGAAATAAATGTTATAAATCTTGAGAAACTTAGAATCATGAAAATCAAATAATGACCAACATAATGCTACCAATGGATCAATAGATTAGTAGAAAAAACACCATAGAGAAAGGCATGGACTTATGAGTCCCCTCTTCCTCCCTGGGAGGGCTCTTCAGTTCCCTAATTGAGAGCTCTTCTCTTTACAATGGAATACATGGAAAATGGTGAAGACAAACAATGCCTATTCCCTCAAGAGGTGAGTGGAATGGCCTATTGCAATGGTGCTTGAAGGCTTTAAAGAGAAAAGAGGATTCTTAAAGAAGAATTCTTGCAGCATAATAATACTTTGAAGATCTTGGTTTCTTAGCACACCCATGGCTCTTATTTATAGCATCCATTTATGAAAAAATGTAATTGGTTCATAGTGTGAACAAGGGGTATTTTAGGGCACCCTCTATCCCTTTACCAACCTCCAAGCTAGATTTCGCTCAGATATGAGTGTCAAATCGTGTTGGGGGTCAGACTAGAAGTGGTTGACGGGTTGAAAAGATCCATAAATGCACCATTCATAGAAGTGCACGACTTTTCTCGTAGACAATCGTGCATTTTGCGTGCTAAGGGTTGTGTTGGCCCATTCATACTATGCACTGTGTGCACACTTCCTTTGGTGAATTTGCGCACTTCAATTTTTTGACCCAATTGTATAGTTTTTTTTCCTTCTGGATGCATTTTGGTGCTGTAGGTGGACTAATTGTTGCTGGCATTGATGTATTTCTTCAATCATTTACGTGTAATGTTGTGGACAATTTTTCAGTGATAACACTTGTGTCTAAAATCCCCAACATTAAGAAGGACAGGACATGCACAAGCATGGATTGAAAACTCCCAACAAATGGTTCTTTTTCTGGGACCTGAGAGTCTTGTCAGGATTGATGAATTGAAAAAATGAACTCGCATCCATCTAAGGAAATTCAAGACTAGATAGAAGAAAAAAAAGATGATTTTTCCCTATGAGAAACTCAAGGATTGAGGGTGAATTCGAAGCAATAGAAAGGAAGGTGTCTTTGTTCGGATATGCATGATATTTTCTTCACAAAATTTCCTTATCTGTTGCATGAATGGATAAAGAGGCAAGTTGCTACCAATGAGACTCTCTGGTGTGGCCATTGGAGCCAGTRGTTTGGGATCAATCCAAGCTTGAAGAATTGAAAGTGTTGGAAAATAAGTGGAGTCGAGCTATTGATTTTTGGTTTTCATTAGTAAAATAAGGCTGCATTATTGATTTTGCTGTGGAATACACTGATTCTTTTAGCGAGGTAGAAACAAAGTTTGAAGAAGGATTGAGAAGGTAGATGGTGGAATAAATTATTCTTTGGATAAAAATGTTGTTCATGGAGAAGGGGTTGATGCAGATGGAGCTTGATCGAATGGATGAGTAAAATACACTATGGTGGGGGGGGGGAGGGGGGTTTCTTTAAAATATGAGGGAAGGTCGGAAAAGAGAGAAAAAGGGTCCATTGAGGAGGATCCAAAAATTGTCAAGATGAGGTGAGGTATGGAATGGACCCAAAAGAGCATAGGA
>JASDQU010014649.1:247599-260068 GCA_032191745.1 Picea mariana | reverse complement strand
ACCAGCGCATGTCTCGGATCTTGTTTTGACGTGGGGGTGATCACCTCATCATTTCTTGCATGCGTGGATAATGAGCACGTGATTCCTGCTTCATGCAGCTACGGTGCTTGGAGAACATCTCTACCATCACGCTCACTTGCTACTTTCACCAGCACGCGACTCCTTTGAAAAACCCTTGTTAGCTGCGGAAAGTCAGTACTTTCCACAGCGCACCTTTTGATAGGAAACTCACCTTAGCCGCGGAAAGTGAAACAATGTGCCACATCACTTGAAAATGTTCCTTAGCCATAGGAAGTTGGTACTTTCCAAAGCGCGCCATGTGCGAACTGTCTGTCAAACCTTTCGCGCTTTGTCACTTTCCACAGCGCTCTTAACTGATGAAATGACGTCCTTAGCTGTTGAAAGCTATCGCTTTCCACATCAATCAATGAATCTTTGAAAACACGTTAGCTGTGAAAAGTAAAAAATTACATTTTTGAAAGAGATGACTTTGTGGATCGATTATTTCCTAAGACACACCAAAACCAAAAATTTCCTCAGCTGTAAAAACTCAAAAATGACTTGAAGATACTACCTAAAGCTATGATATCCACCCAAAACTCGTCCGAAAGGACGGTTTCATTTTGGGAGTTAACAGTCGCGACCATGGATATGGCGGAGGGGGAGGTATAACCCCCACATGTTTTAATTATGGTGAGATTGGTCATGTATCACGATTTTTCACAAAACCACATGTGATTTGTGCCTATTGTTATAGTCCTGAACATGTAATTGAGGATTGTACCAAATTAATAAAAAAGTGGAAGGAAAAGAAGACCAACTGTAACATGGTGCATGCTGAGCCACATAAGAAAAAGAGGAAGAATGAGGAAGCTAACGTCTGGGTAGTAACCTGCAGAGGGGAAAATACAGGGTTAGACTTTGAGCATAGTGAAGGATCGAGTAAAAAATTGGATGGAAATATTAGGAAGGCACCTTATCCTCCTCCAAATTTTTATGATGCTCAACAAAAGAACTTTCTGTGTAATGTGCATAGAGAACTCAAAGAGGAAAGAGCATGCAAGGAGCTCTAACACATGACTCAAAGGTCTCTTAAAGAGGAATGGATCCAGGAGGAAGTACAGAGGGTGACACAAAGGTCATTAGAGGAAGCTTATATCTATGAATATGTGAAACACGTGATTCATAGGTTGGATGAGGCTCACACATATGAAGAATTGCAGTTCGTGACGTAAAGATTCTTGGAGGAGGCCTGTGTGCATGAATAATTATAGTGCGTGATGCAAAGATTGATAGAAGAATCTTGCAGCTAGATTGATATGAAATGTGTTGAGTAGAAGGCATATGAATAATAACACTAGGATCAAGTTGCAAAGCATAGCACATGCATAAGTCTTACTTGCAATGGGTCACAAGGAAGAATCTAAAATCCATGTAAGTTTTTTCTTACGCTACTATTTGTGTCTGCTGAATGATCCAGAATTTGAAAGTAATTTAACTCAGATGTTAGTTACTTGCATGAAAGAAAAAGGAGTGGATACTTCCATATCTTCTCTACTTCCAGAAAGGGATGTATTTTAGGTCAAAAAGCAAAATAACACCGACTGAGAATTTAATATGACAATAGACCTTGGTGGGTACGACATGGATAGATTCATGTTGGATCTGGGATCCGATGTGAATATTTTATCGAAGAAATATTGGGAAGTGATGGGTAATCCTAAGTTTGTCTGGTCTCCCATCCAGCTCTAATTGGCCAATCAATACAATATCTACCCCATAGGTCAAATGGAACAGGTAGAAGTAAACATAGAAGGAGTGCAAAAGAAGGCCACCTTTGAAGTCATCGAGATCATGGATGAGTCTGATCCATATCCTGCATTACTAAGGATTGACTGGGCCTTTTACAATAATTTGGTGTCAATGTCCCACCTAGGGTCTTGAAAAATAGGGGCTACTATGAATTTTTCTTTAATAGATTCAAATGTTTTTTTTCATTATATTGTCTATAAAAATTCATTGTTTTTGAACATCAAAGTGAACAAAAGGATGGAAAGTTTATTCAAGTCTTTTATGAACCTCCTATAGTACCTTGCATGTTCAAGGAATATCCTTACATCTTTTTACTTTGGGGTGTAGGGCGATACTTAATGATGTTCACTTTTCTTTGGTCTACTTCAATCCCCATAGAAGAGATATGGTGACCCAAGAAAACCCCCTCACTCATAAGGATATTGTATTTCTCATGGTTGAGTGAGAGGTTCATTTCTTCACACCTCTTTAGTCTTTTTTCAAGGTTGGTCAAGGATTCCTGAAAGGAATTTCCATAATATGTGAATTCATCCATATATATTTCTATACTGTCATGGATGAGGTATGAAAAGATGCTCAATACAATGCTTTGAAAAGTTGCAGGAGCATTGCAAAGGCCAAAGGGTCCTAGTTGAATTGGACCTTCAGAGAGTTTGTTGAACAAGATCGATATAGAATGGGGATCGTGGAAGTTTCGTCAGAATCTTGATTGTTATAGATTTCCATTCCGTTGTGTTATTTTTCACGAGGTTGGTTACTTGTAGGAAAAGTGTCCCTATGCTAGGATAGGTCAAGGTCATGCAAAAATGTGTGGGTAAAAAAGAAAGAGGTGAGCTTAAGGGAGTTTATCAAGGGTGTTGTAGAGGTCAAGTAAGTTGAGAAACATGCCAACTCAATATTATTTGGAGCTATCAAGGATTAGTTGATAATGTTAGGATATTTAGACACTTATAAGTTAGTTAAGATCAACTTGGTATAATGTGTGTTTAGGTAAAAGTGTGTTTCTTTAGTATACATTTTTAGTTATGTAATCCAACAGTAACGATATGTTCTATACATAGAGTGATTCGACGATCACGATATGTTATATACTTAGAGTGATTCCACAACTCATATTCTCCTCAATCTTAATGACTACATTGATCCATGGCTTAGCACCCGACTGGTCCATGATATATATTTAAAGAGCATGGAGGGTCATTTTCTGATGATTGATTGTGAGAAACTCTCTTGTAAAATATTTTCTTTTACATTAATATGTTTCCTCAAGTGACCATGTTGGTTGGGGCCATGGATTGTTTCCCTCTTCGAGTAACCATGTAAAAACATCGATGTGTTGATATTTGATCTAGTTTTGTGAGTGGTTACTGAAGATGTTTGTCCTCTATTGGAATACCCTATTTTTTTTAACATGGTATTAGAGCCCATTTGAATACCTACTCTCATTGTAGATCAAGATTTTGAAGTTGTGTTGCTGCATTTTTGGTTTCTACTATTTTTGTACATTTCTAGGTTGAGAGGAATATTCTATTACATTTGGAGTTCTTATTTAAGTTAAAAACACTTTTTTTTCACTCGAAAAGGTTTTCATTTTCGAAATATACTACCATTTTATTCAAATCCAGATGCATAAAGCATGAATATGCCCATTTTGATTTCTTTTTACAGAGTTAATATTTCAGTTTTTTGTTTTTTATTTATGGGTTGCCAGTCTTTCTAGTTTGTTTATGCTCTTTTTCGTGCATTCTATGCAATCTTGGAAAATCAGAAACATAGCAGAAAGTGTTTTATTGTCTGTGTATGCTCTTTTCCATGCACTTTGTGCAATCTTAGAAAATTAGAAACATAGAGAAAACTTGAATTTACTGTGTAAGCTAATTGAGATATAACCCCATTTTTTGTTGAGATTCGTTTGTTTTTTTTTTTTTAATTCTTCTTGTGTTTGTGTAGTTGAGATTCGTTTGTTTTTTTTTAAATTCTTATTGTGTTTGTATGAGAACGCAGAAAGGAAATTTTTTGGGGCAAGCATGCACTTTGAGACAGAGCTCCAACAACAACAACAGCAGCAACAATAACATCCTCCTCATTTACAATTATAATGTGTTTTTCATTGTTTTATTTAGTAAAGGGTCTTGAGTTCAAGTCTCTTATTTTAAGTTACTTTTTGAAAAAAGTTCATGCATTCATTGTAAAATGCATTTTGCTTAAATTATAAAAGTGAAATAGTGGCTCACTTCATAAGTAACTCAGTTGTAAAAGTGAGATTATAGGTAAAGTTAGAGAAGG
Source organism: Picea mariana (assembly GCA_032191745.1). NCBI lineage: Eukaryota > Viridiplantae > Streptophyta > Pinopsida > Pinales > Pinaceae > Picea > Picea mariana. The sequence goes on along the minus strand of JASDQU010014649.1, from coordinate 255,970 downwards.
AAGGGAATTTTGTGCATCCATCACCACGTGGAACAACTTCTACTTGTCATGTGGCTCTAATTTGGTTATTGTTTATGAATTTTCTTAAAAATGACATAACTTTCACATCCGAAGTCCATTTTCAGTGCCATTTTTTTTTAAACAACCTATTTTTTCGAGAGCTTTCCATATAGGTAGTTAGTTTAAAATTTTGAATCTATATTATTTACATATTATAATATGTCTTCACCAAGTGATATTTTTCTTACTAGTACCAACTACTTCTCATGGAAATCCCATATGAAGGATGTACTAAGAATTTAAAGATTGTACTGGATTACCTTGGAAACATAACAAGCCCTCTATGATGATGAAAATAAATTGAAATGGGATAATAAGAATGATGAAGAACGTGGAATAATTGAAATGTCCATCTTTCCCGATTTAAGGTTTCACCTTTAAGGAATTGATGGCCCAAATAAAGCATGGGAAAATATTGAAGTTGTGTATGGAAAAAACAATGTGATTCGATCCCACTAGATTGAAAATCAGTTAATGACCTTAAGTCCCAATGATTTTTCTTGCATTGAAGATTATTTATCTAAGTACAAAAAACTTAGAATTTTATGTAAATATTGTCAAATAGATGTTAAGGATGACCGATACATATATGTTATTTTCGATAAGCTTGTTAGTGCATATTTTGTCTTTGTATCTACCTTTTATGCCACTAGAGAAGATGTAGGTAGTGCTTACCAAACTCCCACTCTTGAGTCCTTTTGTGATTCTATGATTAGAGAGAAAGATAAGAATTTTCAACTTGGAGTGATCATCATGATTGTAGGTACATCTAACAAAGCCTTAGTGTCCCAATAGAAAGATAAATCCAGGAATCCCAAGAAGCAACATACTCACCATACCAACAAGAAAAACAAGGGTCCCAAACCCTCTCTGCCATATTCTACTCCCAACGGTGAAAAAGGAGAAAAATACAAAAGTAAGAAGACTGACAGGCATTGCAACTTTTGTGGGTGAGATGGTAATGTGGAGTCTAAATGTTTTAAAAATATCGAATACTTATAAGTAACAACATCAATATTTAGTCTTCTTCTTCTAACTCTTCTTCTCATAGACATGCACATTTTTATTTTGGTTTATATTTCAATGAAACTTATACTTCTTCTTCTGATGATTGGACTATTGATCCTAGAGGATCTTATCATATGGCTAAGGATAAATCCATTGTTTCTTCTCTTAATTAATGTAACAATAAAAAATATTTGTTGGTGATGATATATCTCTTAGTGTTGTAGGGTTTGTAATAGTTTAGGTAGATAATGGTCATTTCAATGATGTATTATGTGTTCCAAGTCTTTCCTACAATTTTTTTATCAGTGTATTAGAACACTCATTCCCGTGAAGGAAAAATTGTAGAGTTTTCACCTCACCAAGTTTTAATTAAGGATTTAAAATATGCTAAGCATGTCCTAGAAACTTGAATTGTTGACGATATTACCAACTTGTAAACATTTGACCACTTTGGTTCATCATCTTTTCCATCAGTTTTTGTTTCTCATAGCGATGAATTTAGAAAACTTTGGCATGAGCGGTTTGATCATGTAGACTATCGCTTATCGCAACAACTATGTATCATATGTTGAATGAACTTCCTCTCATTTATTGTAGAGATGGTGTTTGTACTGGTTGTGTTCTTAGAAAACATCATGAGGACAATATTGACAAACATGCCTCTTGGCACGCCTTATCACATACCCGCTACGACATAATAATTTTTTTGGCCTTTTCTCGAGGGACAGAATCCCCGAAATCCTACAGGGCTTAGCGTAGGATAGCTCTTCCCTTTTCCCACCTCCATGTGATTGTTAGTTATGACCACCATCCAAACAACTAGGTGCCTTTTCTCATTTCGTGACTTAGCGATATAAGCGAGTCGAGTCTTTCGACTCTGCAAACCTCGAAATGCCGAAATGCCGAACCCCAAAAGGGCTGGCGAGTGACAAGCTCCCCGCTTGGGTCTTGTCCACATGACCCTGTTCCATGACCATGCACTAAATCGACAAAGCACTTACCAAATTTTCGCGATTCGGAGAATCGCGATGCAATGTATCTTCCTCTCCCTTTCAAATCCCTGAAACTCCGTAATCTTCGAAGTTCCCCTCCAAAGGGAGATCAACGGCTATAAGCCTCCCCTGATCCGATGGTCCTAGCCGTATCAGGATTTTGGTAATCGGGAGTTCGAAATGCAAGAGAGTCAAGTCTTTCGACTCTTCAAACCTCGAAACCCGATACTCGAGTTCTTGTATGAGATCCAACGGTTCTCGATGTCTTGGATCCAACGGTTTGGATATTTTCAGAGTTTCGTGAACCGGAAGTTCACGATGCAATGAATTTAAAACCCCAGTCACTCCAATCCCCGAATCCCGATATGGGGATTCTTGTAGGAGATCAACGGTCCTCGAGGATTTGGATCGAACGGTCCACGAGATTTCAGAGCTTTCCCTGAACTATGACCGCTCACCATGCGTCTCCTCTAATGGATGATCTAGATCCCTTTCAGGACTCCTCCTTTCTGCCATAGAGCACATCAGGGTTTCAGGTACCAAGATTTCATGACTTGCGAAGACAAGGGTTCTTTCCCTTTGGTTTCCTGGGTGCCAAAATGCTGAAATGCCGACCGGTAGCCACGTGTCCCTCTGATGGATGGCTGCGAATTTTACCCACGATCAACTGTTATGATCTTTTCAGGATGATCAACGGTCACTATCAAATCCCGACTTTCTCAAACTTATTCACACTTAAACCAATTCAGAGTTTCGTTTATCAAGATTTCGCGACTTGCAACCCCCAGTGACACAGATCCTCTATCAATTCAAATCCCCGGTATCCGAAATATTGATGGACTCTCGATCTCTGCCATGTGTCCTCCAAGGATGGAAGGTCCAGATCTATTTTGGGACTTCCACCATGGAGTGTCCCGATCTCTCGTCATCAGGACTTCCGAAATCCTGAAGTCCGAAGCCCCGATATCAACTCCTCTTTAAGGACTTTTGCCTCTGCTCACGAGGCTTAACCCTCATGCATCTCCTGACAACTCCAACGTCTGTTGGGTTTTCTAACTAAGATCTAATGGTTCAGATCTGTCCCACGCTGTGCACTCTCCCACTGCTCCTTGGACGTGGAAAAACCAACGGTCCAGATACTCCCATGGACCTTGGGGATCTAAGGTCCCGATTTCTTCTCTACTCATGAAGATAAAGGAAAAGGGTTAAGGCATTTGACGCCCTTGTTTATTCTTCCAATCTAACAGTCGTGAATGGTCACAGATCTTCCGACAAGATCTCTTCCATCAATCGATTCTTGTCCCTATGCGGCTATTTCAGGATTTTGAGAGGCCCATTCTTCCTCGTATAGGATTACTAAGACTTGCGCCTTCAAATCCTTTTTCAGGTTCTTGGTAAGTTTTCCAAGAGAGGGTATCTCTGTGGAGAGATTTATTCCGAGTATTCCTAGAAATGAATAAGGGTATAGATTTCCTGAGAACAGACTTGAAGTTTGACTTAGATTGGTAAGCATATAAATAGAAATTCATAAAACATAATCCATACGTGGTCTTTCCATTATAAGCATGCAACCACCATTTCTGGTCAAAACACCACATAGATAGTCTTATGCTCAAACCATTCATAAATTGCATAGACTATGAGCATACATATCATCATATAAACTTCAAGATACATGATTTAAAACACTTGTCAGAAATGACACCAGGTGTGATTGCAACTGCTGAGAGGGGTGCTTGTTTCCACCCAACTGTAGGCTCAGTGACTCCTAACGGATTTACCACTAACCATCCCTAAGTTGAGACCACGATGCTGCGAGACTGCATCTCTATTTGTCAATGACCAAGAATGAAGGTTACTCTCCTTCTTCTCTGCTATCACTCACTCTGTATTTTTCTAGAGTTCTCCTCTTTCTCTTTCCCTCGCATCTGCCCTGATTGCACACTCCTCCTTCCTCTTTCTCCTTTCGGCGAGGTTTCATGTGGCACGACCTTCCTCATGGTGGTCAGGTCTGAGGACTCTACGGATGGGTTGTTCACCCCCATCCCTCATTACTTATGAGGATCCCTTTACCTACCAACCTGGCGAGTCATTTAATTTGGGGCCAGCAAGCCGCTCTTGGTTCTTTGGGCCAGTGAAGTCCAAATACGGTATTGGTTTCAGTGGAAGTTAACACCGCCATTCTAAGTGCCTTCCACCACCTTTCTTCAGCCATCGTGGTCTCTTTTTCAGCACATCCCCCTCTCAGCAGTCCTGCAATATATATATTATAATATCATTCACATTCATTGACCTTTTTCACAAGGTCCATTCACATCACACATTCACATTTCTGAGTTTGCCACAATACTTGGCCAGTATAGTTATTTTTACAGACTGGGGGAAATAGGGTGTTACACGCCTTGGCCCCTTTTCATCTTGTTCACAGTGATTTGTGTGGTCCACTTTATTCTCCTTTCTTTGGGTGCAAGTACTTCTTAACTTTCATTGATGACTTCTCCAGATGCACTTGGGTTTTATTAATAAAACTTAAGAGTTAAGTTTTTGACAAGTTTTTGGCCTACAAGGTCCTTGTACAAAAATGATCTGGACATCAACTTAAAATTTTAAGAACAAATAATGGAGGTGAATATGAGAAAAACAAATTCACAAGTTACTGCACTGCATAAGGAATTCAAATGCAACATACGGTTCCATATACACCGTAACAAAATGGTGTTGTTGAGAGAAATAATCATACATTAAAAGGAATTGCTAATTGTATGATCCAATCCAAACGATTAAGTCTTCATTATTGTGTGAAATCCATCAATTGTGAAAATTACATAGTAAATCACACTCCCACAAAGGATTTAAAAAATATAACACCAGAAGAAGCATGGAATAAAATTAAGCCAGATGTAAGCCACTTATGTGTATTTGGTAGTGTAACATGGACTCACATTCTTGATGAGAAAAGGAAAGAATTGTGGCCTAAAAGTGAGAAGTGCATATTTTTTTGATGTTCTAAATATTTCGAAGGCTACTGAATTCTTTAACCTCATTCCAATAAAATTATTATTTGAAGAGATGTTAAATTTGATGAAAATATCTTGTCCTGTAAGCCTAATTCGACATTTTTTCCATCTTCTATTCCTATTTTGGTTTGTTCTTCAAATGATGATAGTGAGGATGAAAATCCACCTCTACCTGATCACCTCCCTCCAAATGAGTCCATTGAACATGAACCTGCACCAGTACCTCCACTTCCATGAAGCAACTGGTGATCTTGTCAATGATCCTAGAGATCTACATCATACACATTCACAGTTCCAGCGAGTCTCTTCTCTTTTGGCTCAAGTTTCAAAGACTTGTGATCCAAACACATTGTATAAGCTTTAGGCCATCTAGATTGGGACACAACAATGTATGAATAATATCTCTCTTCAATGGAGAACGATACTCAGGATCTTGTACCTCTTCCAAAAAAAGAAAACTTGTTAGATGTAAATGGGTGTATACAACTAAGTATACATCATATGAAAGTGTAGAAAGACATAAGTCCCGATTAGTTTCCAAAGATTTCTCTCAACTTGAAGTCATTGACTATAATGAGACCTTTTCCCATGTAACCAAAATGAATTCCATCTGCCTTGTTCTAGCCCTTTCTACCTCACATAAATGGGAGGTCCATCATATGGATGTTATATCCTCCTTCTTGCATGGGGAATTGCAAGAATAAATATACATGGAGAAACATGTTGGCATGTTTACAGGAAGAGTGTGCTTGTCATTGATGGAAAGAACAATAGCGATGATGGAATATTGGTAGCAATGATAGAAAATAGGAAAGCAATGATGATAGCATCGAGAATGAATAGACTATGAGGAATTTCTATTTACAAGCCCACAAGGATGAGCATATGGTACAGAGTTAGAGTTTCCAAATAGCCATAGGTTATCATGAAGGTTGCAAGGAGCATGCGTAGGATTTCCTAGAATCTGTGAGTTTTTAGAAGGAATCAAGCTCAGGAGGGATAGAGGCTTGGGAGAATTCAGAGGAACGATGAGAGTTGAAGTCACCTTGTGGAGTTAAGCTCAAAAGGGTTGAAGCCAAGTTATTTGGCTAGGAGCCATCGATATTCTCAAAGGACAGTAGAGATCCCTATAGAGAAGAGGAACTAATATCCGTGGGCCATTATTTCCAGTGGATTTGTGAGGAGGATAATCCCATGAGTCATTCAACGCTCCAAAGCTTAGAAGGAATAGATCTTGACAATTGGATCAAGGAAAGTTGTCGGACGTCGATCGGATGAGTGCGTTGATTTTCAAATCGGGAAATTAGAGATAGGAGAAGAAAAAACTCATGAAGTATGAGTTCTTGAAGGTGATCACAACCATTGATCGAGGATAGTCATGGGTCATCGATCAGATGAGTGCGCTGATTCACAAATTGGCAAATCAGAGATAGGAGAAGCTAAAACTCGCAAAGTTCAAGTTCGCGAAGGTGATCACAGCCGTTGATCGAGGAATTTTGTGAGCCTTTGATCGAACAAGACCCGAAATGCAAAAGTCACAAAGTCTCGATTCACGAAGGTGAGATCTGGACCGTCGAATCATTGTGGGTCATGGACCGTTGATCTGGCATGATGAAGCTCAAAGTTTTGAGAGTTGGCAGAATCAGGTTGACTCGCAGCCGATTATCCGAAACACGAATTCATGAATTCATTTTTCATGGGCGTGTGGTCACAACACAAGGCCACGTTAGTGGAGAATGAGGGGAAGGAGCTAGCGTTGCTAGGCTCCACCTTGAAGATCAGGAGTTGGTAAAAATGAGGTGACTCGTAGTAGAATATATGATGTGAGAAGTCATGAAGTTCCTTCTTGGATGGTGAGTGGTCATAGCCAGTGATCACGTGGAGAGTTTCCTTATGCCCTTCAACACTATATTTTACACTTTGAAAAGTAAAAAAAAATTCCTCTACGTGTACAATCCAACAATGGTGATTAAATCGACAATCTGATTGAAGGTTTACTATTTCCCTTCATGTTTTCTTGATGAGTTACGATTCAGTTATATGAACTAAATCATTGTTCTTGGAGTTGAATATTTTTAGTGTAATGGATCAGCTAAATGATTTCTCTTGGGCGTTGGAGATTCAAAGTGTAACTGATTAATGAGAGTATGCGTAAATGAATAATGGCGTGACAGAGTGAGGTTCAATTTTTCTCTATAAAAGTAATTTGAACTGTAAGAAAGGTGAGGAAAAAATGAAGAGGGAGAGAACATATACAAAGAGGAAGAACTAAATTTGGACAGAGCAGAAATGGTGAAAAGAGATCAATGTACAAGAACATAAGAGTACGCGAAGAATAGAGAAAGAGTAGATGGAAAGAGACAACAAGTGGAGCCAAGCATGAACAGACAGAAGCAGAGTAGAATTGAAGAAAAGAGAAGAAATGATAAGCATTGACATATTTTTATTGTTGTAAACTATTATTCAAGAAAATATTTATAATCAGGGAGGTAGGGTGGTGCTAGGGAGGACTGTTGTCCTCATAGTTTCAAGTGGGTGCTTGAACACAGGGAGTTGTAGCTTTCATCTGGTTGCAACCAGAAAAAATCAGGGTGGTAGGGTGGTGCAAGGGAGAACTATTGTTCTCTATTATACAGGTTGGTGCCTGTGTGACTGGAAGTTGGTGCTAGAACACTCAGGGAGTTGGTGCTTCCTTCTAGTGGGTGATAGAGAAACCAGAGAGTTGGTTCTCTCAACAAGTTGCAACTTCTTAAAGAAGAGGTTGTAGCCTCATTTTGAGTTGGTGCTCAAAGAAAGATGATGTACATAACTTAAAAGATTGCCTATCATTCTAAGAAGAAGAGGTTTTATCCCTTCATGGCTTTCCTTGTGAATATCTGTCTCTGTGTATATCATATGTGTGATTGATGCTTGTTATTTCTATTGTTCATGTCTTTCATAATCTTGATGATCACTTGGAGAAGATTAATAATATTTAATATTGTTAATATTGTTTAAGCATAGTAACAACTGATTCACCCCCCCTCTCAGTTGTCTTAGTAATTTCAACAATTGGTATTAGAGAAAGTTCCTTTTATTTAAAGGTAGATCTGTAAGCTTAGACATGACAAGTCATGAAGGGACTTCAGCCTGTTGGAAGATTGGTTGTTGTCATTGATGTCAACCCTAGTCATGGGTTTTGGACCGCAAGATTGATCAAAGTATTTGGACATGAAGGACAATGCACATGCATATACAACACCCATGAATGGATATTATACATCATGTTGTTTCCGGTGGTATGTGACACATCAC
>JASDQU010014649.1:194408-239794 GCA_032191745.1 Picea mariana | reverse complement strand
AGTTGATGAGAAGTGGACCAGGATACCAAAAAGAAGGAATGATTACAAAAGAGATGAATATCCAAGAAGACCTCCTACCTTCAGGAATCAAAGAATCTTCAATCAGTATGAAGGAAACTACAAAATAATAGATCATGAACCCAGATGGACTACATCACAAAGAAGCCCACTTACTCCAAGGTATCAAAATTTCTTTCTTGGTCATTGTTATACTTGCAAAATTTTTGGACTTAAGGAAAATAATTGCAGAATCAATGAAAGGAACACATACGCAAGAAACATGAATGGTGTAAATAGAAGATATGGAAATAATCATGGATTTGTCAACAAAAGTTATAATTCATTTTCCCCGTTGATGGACAAAAATATTGCATGCTACAAATGTAATTATCTTGGTCACAAAGCACGAGATTGCAGATATATGAATGAAGATGTCCCTATGCCAACCATAGTATGGAGAAGGAAAGAGATTCCAAACAATGAATATTGTTGAATAGCATTGACCTNTTGATGGACAAAAATATTGCATGCTACAAATGTAATTATCTTGGTCACAAAGCACGAGATTGCAGATATATGAATGAAGATGTCCCTATGCCAACCATAGTATGGAGAAGGAAAGAGATTCCAAACAATGAATATTGTTGAATAACATTGACCTCTGAAGAATGTAAAGAAGAAGATGAATGGTACATAGACAGTGGATGTTCTTCACACATGACTGGGGATCAAGACAAATTCATCATCTTGAAGAGAAAGGGTGGCAACGTTGCATTTGGAGATGACTCATCTGCCAAAATACTTGGAGAAGGTGTAGTAGAGATTGGAAGAAAAAATGTAAAATCAAAGAATGTTCTATTGGTTGAAGACTTGAATCATAATCTACTCAGTGTTAGTAAAATGTGTGATCAAGGATACACTTTTACGTTTGATTCCCGAAAATGTAAAATTAGAGAAAATAACTCAGGAAGATTGGTTGCAACTGCAACAAGAATACCGAACAACATATACATCCTAGACATAAAGAAGAGAGAGAAGCCAGAAGCCACACAAAAGGATTCTAAGGAAGAAAAAGTCCCAAAGACCAAAAATAAGGATGAAATATTATTGAGTGCCACATGTTCAGGGGTAGCAGCCCCAAAGAAGAGAGTTACATTTTTCCATTAAACTCAGGGGGAGTAGCCCTAACCTTTTCCATTTATGTCAAAGGGGGAGAGAAATTATGATCATGATGATAGGAGGAGCATGAGTGTTGCCATCAATGAAAAAGGGGGAGATTGTTGGAAAATTGGTTGTTGTCATTGATGTCAACCCTAGTCATGGTTTTTGGACCGCAAGATTGATAAAAGGTATTTGGACATGAAGGAAAATGCACATGCATATACAAGACCCATGAATGGATAGTATACATCATGTTGTTTCTGGTGGTATGTGGCACATCACGTGGATCCTCATGGTTGAGGAGAAATGAATTTTTGAAGATGACAAAGTGAATTGAAGAAGGAAGTACATGTAGGCCCTGAAGATAATTAAAGAAAAAAATTACAAAATAAGAAAGTGTCAGGTCGGCCCTAATATTAAAATGAAGTGAGATAAATGGTATAAATAAACGTCATTATACATTCATTTTGATACAAGTCGAATTTCAGGGGAAATAAGAAGAAAAGAAGGTCGGATTTCAAGGGAGGATGAAGTATTTTGGTGATGTGTTCTAAGGTATGTTATTTTCAGGTCATCTTACCATTTTTTCTATAACGTTTTTTCTAGAACGTTTCATATGGTGAAATCGCTATGGTATTGAGGAGACATATCAAGGTACCTCTGGTAAAAATTTCAGCTCTTGATTTGATATAATTATGGAGATACACTCTGTGGAAGATAGGGTTTGTGACCTATCCTGAAGTTAGTCAATAAACAAGTGTTCCAGGTAAAACAGTCATAACTTATTCATCGAGCATCCAAATGAAGTGGGAAAAATTTCATTGGAAATAGTATGGATTTTAGTTTCGTGAATGTGAGTTTCAAAATCGGATGTTAATTATTGAGAGCGGGGCATTCTGTGCACGTTCACTCTCTTGAATAGACCAGAATTGAATAAAGTCTACCATTCTTTCTATAACCTCTTTTTGGGGAGGATTCAAGGAGTGAAACTTGGAAGAGTTTCATAGAATACATTGAGTAATATTATATATAGGATCAAAGTACTCCAAGAATTCAAGAATTGTAGAAATTGAAGAAGTCTCAGAAAGCACTATCAGGTTCTATGTGATGATTGGTTGATGGTGATGATTTAGTGTAAAGTTTTATTATCTCTCATATATTCTTGGGTGGAAGTAAGGGAAAAGGATGGAGAGTTCAAATCTCTCTTGATATTGGAGGATTGTATCTTCCTCTTGGAGGTTTATTCCCCCCTTTACATTTGGAAGCTGTAGCTACCTTTGGAAGTCATTACTTCCCTTGAACAATAACTATTNTTGAATGGTTTAAGTATAAGTTGAAAAAGGTTTTAAATTGTACTTGATATTGATTCACCCCCCTCTCAGTATCAACACAGCCAATAAGACTCCTCTGTTTGATGGAACAAATTTTTCTTTCTGGAAAGTTAGAATGAGAACATACATTATGGCCTTAGGTGTTGATATTTGGGATGTAGTAGAGACTGGATATACAAAACCTATTGTGCTAGCTTCCAAAGATGATAAGTTATAATTTAGCTTCAATGCAAAGGAAATGAATTATATCTTGAGTGGGCTTGCTGAAGCTGAGTTTGTAAAGGTGATGCATCTAGAATTTGCAAAAGAAATGTGGGATAAACATATTATCAGTTATGAAGAAAATGAGAAAGTAAAATATGCCAAACTTTAGACACATAGATTGAAATTTGAACAATTAAAGATGAATGAGGATGAAATAGTTAGTAAATATTTTTTAAGAGTTGAGGAGCTTGTGAATGTCATGAAGGGTCTTGGTGATAAGATTGAAGACATATTTTTAGTTCAGAAGATTTTAAGATCTCTGCCTGATAGATTTAATCCAAAAGTTTCTGCAATCGAAGAAATGAATGATCTTAAAACTTGGTATATTGATCAACTCCTAGGAACTCTAACTTCTTATTAAATGAGGATTAGCAAAGATAAGTCCATCACTAGAGAAGCATATTTTAAAGCAGACAAGGATACTATTTCGGAATTAGATGATATTGAGGAAAAATTTGTGAGAAGGTTAAAGAAAGGATCAGGAAAATACCAAGGAAACATGCCCTTCAAATGTTTTAACTATGGAAATATAGGTCACTTTGCATATAAGTGTCCATAGAAGAAGAAGGACCATAACTCTAAAGGTGAAGAGAAGTACACATCCAAGAGATTTGGTAAAAAGAAAAGTTTAAGTGTAAACAATGATGACTCTTCAGGAGACACAGATAGTGACTCTTCTTGTGAAGATAAGGTTAATGACTTTATTCTTATGGCCAAAGAGGATTATGGTAATAAAATAACATGAAGTGATGTTTATGATGAAGAATTTGTGGTTTACTTGGAAGGAGAACTGATCAGTGCCCTAGAAGAAATTGCTAGACTCAGATTTAAAAAGAAAAATAAAAAACAATTGCTGATATAGTTCGAGAAAGACAATAAAAGACTTGATGAAGACTTTTCCCTACTAAAAGTGGAATTAGAAGAGGCAAAGAAAATAGAGGACATTCTGAAACAACAAATATCAGAGAAGAAAGAAAGATGTGAAGCCTTGGAAGAAGAGGTAGTAAAAACCAGAAAAGAGATGGAGAAGTTTAAAGCATTGGATCACCAAATTCTGTCAAGTATTAAAGCCTCATAAGGATTAGCCACCATTATGAATCAACAAAGGAATGCAAAGTTGAAAACTGGTTTGGTTTATGAAGAAGGATCAAGTAGTGATCAACCAAGAAAAAACAAATCCATCAAGTTCGTCAAATGTACAATCATTGACAACCACAAATTTGTGGAAACAAAGGAAGAAAATCAACAGCCAAGGAGAAGTGAAGGAAAAAGTACCAGAACTGAATCTATAGAACAAAGAAATAATGCACCATCTGCTCAATGAAATCATCAGCATGGAATAAATCGACCTGCTCAAAGGAGACAACCATTTTGCAGGTACAAAGAATTTTTCAATGGATATTGTTTTTTCTGGTCTAACTTTGGCCACAAAGCTGTAAATTGTTCTTTAAGATTTAGATATGAGCAATCAAGATACTCAAGGAATAAATATCTGCCACAACAAATATCGAGACAACCAAGTAACAAACAACCAAAGACTGCAAATTATGTGATGTCTGGGAAAAATATGCAGATTAAGAATAACAATCGTTATGATCCTTTATTCAATGAACCAGAATGTTACATATGCCATAATTATGGACATAAATCTGTAGATTATCGCTTAAAGAACTATAAACTAGATTTAAATCCCTCTGCTGAAAATGTCAAGGTTTGGAAGAAGAAGGAAGATGACAAGTGTGTATTAGTGTTGTCATCCCAAAGACAAAAGAACCCCTGGTATATTGACAATGGATTTTCTAAACATATGACTGGAGACAAAAGTAAGTTTTTGTCTCTAAGTGAAAGAAAATCAGGGAATGTAACTTTTGGAAATGATGCACAAGGAAAAATCAAAGGTAAAGGAATGGTAAGTCTAAGTAAGGGAAACAGGAAAGATCAAGATGTGTTGTTGATAGATGGTCTGAAACATAATCTTCTTAGTGTCAGTCAAGTTTGTGATAGAGGATGTGAAGTTATTTTCACTTCTAAAGGGATTAAAATACAATCTCTGAACTTAGGACATTTGATTGTAAAAGGCATAAGAACATAACACAATGTCTATGCTTTGAAAGAAGATAAAGAAGAATGTCATTTAAGTAAGTATGATGAAAGTTGGTTATGGAATAGTAGACTTGGACACCTAAAATTTGATCATCTAATCAAACTAAGAAATAGTAGGGCAGTAAAAGATCTTCCAAAGATATCAAAACCATATGATTCTGTATGCAAACCTTGCCAAATAGGAAAGATTACTTGGACACAGTTTAAATTTAAGAACTTTACTTCAAAAAAAAAACCTCTTCAATTAGTACATATGGATTTGTGTGGACCATCAAGGAAGGAAGGTATAGGAAAAAACATTTATTTCATGTTGATTATTGATGATTATTCTAGACTAACATGGGTTGCCTTTCTGAAGGAAAAATATTAAGCATTTGAAAATTTCAAAGTGTTTAAGGCTCTGAATAAGAATCAAATAGGAAAAATATTGAAGGCAGTAGGGTTTGATAGAGGAGGAGAGTTAAGTTTAGTGGACTTCTGATGTAGGAGCATCGCCAACTCATCAAGCAAGCCAGCACAGAAGCAGAAGACAACTGGACAGGCCAACACAAATTTTTGAAAAAAAAACACCTTGAAACTGTTGCGCAGACATTAATGGGATAATTTAATGAGGCACACTTATGTATTGTAATGGACCTTGAGTGGATAGCTCTCGTCCTTAGGTAGATAGATGACATTTAAATACAGTTAATGATGGTAGATAGGATTTTAATTCATAGATTAGACAGTTTTAGAACGACGGAGGGAAAATGGATATAGACACCCTCATTGTATCATTGTAACATAAGCCTGAGCATAAAAGAGAAGAGGGAGAGCATGAGCATACAGAGAACTGTAGAAGAACACCCATGTACAGATCCTGAATTAATAAAAGAAATTGATTTAGATTCATGGCTTTTGTGTTATTCTTTGTGTATGTGTGTTGAATGCTATGCTCATGAGTGGTTGTTTTTCCTATTATACATTTTATTTTATATGTTGTGTATGTGATTTCATGTTGATTTTGAAGTCTGAAGGGAAGAAGGAATGAGTTTCAATTGTTTCTCTACTTGAGCCAGAGAATTCCTGCAAGGAGTGCAGTCGAATTTGTCCGCAAGGAGTGCATTGACAGAGGGGTTCAAATAGAGATAGTTTTTGTTCTCATTTCCTCGAAGGTGTAGGTTGGGCATAGGGTCGTGCAAGGAGTGCGCAGGCCAGGTAAAAGACTCAAGGTTGTGAACCTGAGTGAAAATCTGAAAAACTGCTGCTGCAGGCATGCGCAGAGGAAAGAGATTTCAACACTTAGACGTGTTGAAGGGTTGCCACAAGGAGTGCGCACAAGGAGGATTTTCTAAGGCTCAGGGTCATAGAAAAGCTCAGGAAGGATAGAGTCTTCGAATTCGTCAAAGGATTGCATAGAGAATTTGTGTTTGAAGTGTTCAAGCAGGTGCTGCAAGTTTGTGAGTAGGTGAACGAGTTCCATGGATAGGAACACTTAGTCCTTTCGCAGAATTCATTCGAAAGGAACGGATGGTCGGTATTCTCAGAGGAGAATCCACGAAACTCCATGAACCGTCAGATCTTGTGAGCGTGCAGGGGAGATACAGTAGTTTATTTTCCGAAGGTTTAAGCTCAGGAGGGGCAGAGCCGTCAATCCAGGTCAGCCAGGACCGTGGGATCTACACGTATATCGTGTATCAGGGTTTCATGGATCGAACCTCCAAAGTATTGCGACAGGAATTGCGATATCACGATCCAAGATATCCTGATAGATCAGAACCGTCCATCATTGGGGACGAGTGGCAGAAGGTCCAAGGAAGTCGGGGTTCGGAGTATCGGGAGTTTCGAGGACAGAGTATTCTTGCAGCTTGGAATCGTGAAACGTGATATCCCGACCAGAGAGCTGTGTGGGACCACAAGAGTCAGAGTGGAAGACAGGTGGCACACCGTATCGGAGTTTGGGGAAAGGAAAGTACCGAAACATTAGGCATTAGGATTCACGATCCTATGAAGTCCGATATCCCGATGAAGTGACGGGACCATTGAATAGTCAAATCGCATGGGTGCATCGGTGTTTTGGCACATCGGGCATCGAGAGTTGGTAAGATGAGTTTCCTGTTATCGCGAGTGCCGAAATCGCGATAGGGAAAATTTCGATAGAGGAAAGAGAAAAGTCTGCGTTGACTGGTCATCGGGTCTCGGGGATTCGAGATCCCAGTGTTCGACCTTTGACATCGTGAAATCGCGAAGTTCGATTCCTTGATAAGCAAAGAGAGGGGATCGCACGGAGAATTCTGTGGGTGCATATTTTCTGATAGGGAAAAAGAAGGATGTTTGAGTTCTTCGGGCCGTGAAAAGAAAAAGATCCTGTGAGTGGGTGCGCACTGAGGAGCGCGGCTGCGTCAGAGTGGTATCAGAGCTTAGAAATATTCTTTTCTTTCTATAGAAGAGAAGAGGAGAATTCACCATGCCGCCCAGGAGAAGGGACGCGCAATCACCCGATCCAAAGGATAGGGAAGTGCAGAGAAGAAGAGGCAGGCAGGTAACCTATCTAGAAATGGAGAGACAAATGCGTGATCTCCGAGCAAGACTCAAAGACATGGAGACAACGCAAAGGTGCACCGCTAGTGCAGGAGATCTTAGTGATTCTGAGAGTGAAATCGAGGCTGAACGAGAAGAAGAAGTTGCAGCGGAGGATGCAGCCAATGAACGTCTAATTAAATCTATTTCATGGATGGGTGCAAAGGAAAAAATGGACATTCCAGTTTACGAGGGAAACTTGGATGCGGAAGAGATTCTAGATTGGATTAGATCTCTTGATACTTACTTCGACTACGAAGATGTCGAAGAACATAAGAAATTCAAGCATACTGTCACACGCTTGAAGGGACATGCAACATTATGGTGGGACGAGCTACAAGCAGACAGATGCTGCAAGGGCAAGCAGAAAATTAAAATTTGGGATTGAATGATTGTGAAGATGAAGGCGAAATTCATCCCAAGAGATTATCAAATTACTATGTTCAGGAGGATGTAGAACCCGAGATAGAAGATGATGACAGTGAAAGAATACACTGAGGAATTCTATCGACTGAACATGAGGGCAGCTCATCGGGAGAGCGATGATGAGAAAGTTACCAGGTACATGAATGGCCTGAGATATGATATCCAGGACGAGATGAGCATGGTAACCATCCGAACGGTGGAGGATGCTAACAGATGGCTCTGAAAGCTGAAGAGAAGATAAGATGAAAATAGATTTAGAGGGACTGAGGCAGAAGCCAACCCAGAGGCAAAGTAGTTGCCCAGGACAAATACCAGAAGCCCAAGGAGGAATGGAAGAAACCTTAGACTCGTACTGAGAGAGGTGGAACCTCATAGAGAGGGCCATACGTTGAACATAAAGGACAACATAGTGAGCAGAGGGGAGATTATGCTGATGCAAACACTTTTCCTCGTACCAGAGGCAGAGGAAGAGGAAGAGGTGGAGTAATCACATGCTTCACATGCGGAAAGAATGGGCACAAGTCTTACGAGTGTCTAGAGAAAAAGAAGGACATTGGAGAAGCTCACATCACCGAAGCACAGAGGTGGGATGTTGAGGTCGAAGACGCTGAAGGCGAAAGATCGCTCATGATGCGAAAAGTCCTTTTGACACCCAAGAAGGAGGTGGAAAGTTCAGTCCAAAGGACCAGACTCTTTAGGACTGCTTGCAAGACTAAGGACAGGGTATGCAAGGTCATTGTAGATAGTGGTAGCATGGATAATCGCGTATCTACAGAGATGGTAGAGAAGCTAGAGCTGGAGATGACTGATCATCCAAGCCCATACAGAGTTTCGTGGCTACAAAAAGGACACCAGGTAACTGTTACTAAAAAATGCTTGGTTGAATTCAAAATAAGTGGATATAATGATAAGATTCTGTGTGATGTTATTCCCATGGATGTTTGTCATCTATTGCTGGGTAGACCATGGCAATATGACAGAAATGTGATTCATGACGGGAGAATGAACACATATACCCTAGAGAAAAATGGGAGGACACACATGTTGCTTCCGATAAAGGATAAGGAGGTGAAGCCGGAAGTAAGCAACACCGTACTTCTCATGAGTGGGAAAGAGCTTCTTACAGAGGTGAAGAAGAAAGAAGATCCACAATTCTTTGTGGTCAGAAAGCCGAGGATTGTTCTGACTAGCACAAGAGTGGATGATCTAATAGAGGAAATTCAGGAACTACTGGAAGAGTTCGCTGACATTGTGGTGGACGAATTACCTCGTTCGTTGCCATCGATGAGGAGTGTGAGTCATCATATAGACCTCATACCAGGAGCTATTTTTCCAAACAAATCCACGTATAGGTTGACGCCGCAAGAAAATGAAGAGGTTAAGAAGCAGGTCCAGGAGTTGTTGGACAAGGGATTGGTCAAGGAAAGTTTGAGTCCGTGTGCCATTCCAATGGTACTTAGTCTAAAGAAAGACGGAGGATGGAGAATGTGTACTGACTCGAGGGTGATCAATAAGATAACCATCAGGTATAGGTTTCCATTGCCATGAATGGACGATTTAATGGATTGCCTAAGCGGGGCCAAATTTTTTTCAAAGATTGATCTGAAAAGAGGATATCACCAGATTCGCATGAGGGAAGGTGATGAATGGAAGACAACGTTCAAGACAAACGAAGGTTTATATGAATGGCTTGTCATGTCGTTTGGCTTGACAAATGCGCCAAGTACCTTTATGAGGTTGATGAGTGAAGTCCTGAAGGATTTCATCAGAAAATTTTACATCATATATCTGGATGACATACTGATTTTCAGTAAGACAGAGGCTGAACATCTGAAGCATTTGGCCATTGTGATGAAGAAGCTACAGTAGGAGAAGCTGTTGATAAATATGAAGAAGTCCTCATTCATGAAGACAGAGATCATTTACTTGGGATTTGTTATTTCAGCGAAGGAGTTGAGGATGGATCTAGATAAGGTGGAGGTGATCAAGAATTGGCCATCACCGAGGAATGTATTCGAGGTGAGAAGTTTTCATGGTTTGGCTAGTTTCTACCGAAAATTCATTAGAAATTTTAGTGGAATTAGCGCAGCAATGATGGATTCAGTGAAGAAGCAACATAAGTTTTTTCACTGGACATCAGAGGCTGAGAAGAGCTTCAATCTGTTGAAGCGAAAGATCACATAACAACCGGTTCTGGTGTTACCGGATTTCCAAAAGACATTTCATGTGAAATGTGATGCAAGCGGGTTTGCCATAGGAGCAGTCTTGAGTCACGAAGACAGACCGATTGCATATTTCAGTGAGAAGATGAATGAGGCAAAGGTGAAATACTCCACATATGACAAGGAATTTTATGCCATCATCAAGGCACTGAAGAAGTGGAGGCATTACTTGATCCCAAAGGAATTTGTTTTATATAGTGATAACCATGCATTACAGTTTGTGACTCAACAGGAGAAGTTGAATAAGAAACATGTAAAATTGGTAGAGTATATGCAGAATTTCACATTTGTGATTAAACACATTTCGGGTACTGCTAACAAAGTGGCTGATGCTTTGAGCAGGAAGTGTTTGCTGTTGTAGGAGTTCTGAGTCAAAATGCTGGGTTTTGATGATCTCAGGGACTGTATGCAGATGATCAGGATTTTAAGGAAGCGTATGAAGCAGTTGAGAACCCAGTTCTCAGAGACAAAAGACAGTGGATAGAGTACGTGATCCAGGAAGGGTTGCTGTTCAGAGGCAATCAACTGTGTATTCCGAAATGCTCCATGAGGGAGAACCTATTGAAGGAGAAACACAGTGGAGGATTAGCAGGACATTTTGGCCATGACAAGACATTCGCAAAATTGAATGATTCATATTTTTGGCTAGGAATGTGAGCAGATGTCAAGATATTTGTAGACAGATGTAGAGTTTGCCAGCATTCGAAGGGGAGAAAGCAGAATGCAGGATTTTATTAGCCATTGCCCATACCGGAGAGGCCATGGGATGCGATTAGCATGGATTTTGTATTGGGATTGCCAAGGACACAAAGAGGATTTGATTCAGTCTTTGTGGTAGTGGATAGGTTTTCCAAGATGACACATTTTATCCCATGCCAGAAAACCAGTGATGCGAATCATATTGCAAATTTGTTTTTCAAAGAGGTCATTCAACTTCATGGGTTGCCGAAAAGTATAGTTTCAGACAGAGATACAAAGTTCATGGGACATTTCTGGAGGACACTGTGGAAAAAGATGGGAACTAACTTGATGTTTAGTTATGCCTATCATCCTCAGATGGATGGGCAAACAGAAGTAGTGAATAGAAGTCCGGGAGACTTGCTGAGAAGCTTGGTGACAGAGCACCACAGCCAGTGGGATAGTTTATTTCCATAAGCAGAGTTCGCATATAATGACTTAGTGAATAGGAGCATAGGAAAAAGTCTATTTCAGGTTGTCTATGGGATGCAACCGAGAGGGGTTTCTTAACTGAGGGATTCAGAACAGATTGCGACTAGGAGCGCAAGTGCAGAAGAATTCGCGGAGGCGATGAAAGAACTTCACGGCCAGGTGAAGTAGCGAATGCTAGATTCAAGTCACGAGTATAAGCGCAGTGCCGACCAACAGAAGAGACAACTTCAGTTCGAGGTTGGTGAATTAGTTCTAGCACATTTGAGGAAAGAGAGGTTCCCGAGGGGAACATACAATAAATTGAAATTGAAGAAAATCGATCCATGTAAGGTCTTGAAGAGATTGGGGGAAAATGCTTATGAGATCGAGTTGCCGAATGGGATCGTAATATCTCCAATATTCAATGTCGCAGATTTATACCCGTACAGGGCTGGAGAAGCGGAGACTGGAATTGAGGAGCCAGTGATCCAGTGGATGAAGTAGATGCCAGTTGTAGAGAAGCCGTAGATGGAATGTATATTGGAAAAGAGAGTGGGTAAAAAGACCAGGCGGAAAGAATACTATGAGTATCTGGTCAAATGGAAGGACCATCGAGTGGAAGATGCCAGTTGGGAGAATGAAGCAGAGATACAGAAGCATGGATAGACCATGCAGGAGCTCATGGATAGGAGCCCATGAAAGTTTTCAAGCGAGGGAGTATGATGCAGAAGCATCGCCAACTCATCAAGCTAGCCAGCGCGGAAGCAAAAGACAGCTGGACAGGCCAACACAAATTTTTGAAAAAAAAACACCTTGAAACTATTGCGCAGACATTAATGTGATAATTTAATGAGGTTCACTTATGTATTGTAATGGACCTTGAGCGGATATCTCTCGTCCTTAGGTAGATATACGRCATTTAAATACAGTTAATGCTGGTAGATAGGATTTTAATTCATAGATTAGAYAGTTTTAGAAAGACGGAGGGAAAACGGATATAGACACCCTCATTGTATCATTGTAACATAAGCCTGAGCATAGAAGAGAAGAGGGAGAGCAAGAGCATACAGAGAACTGTAGAAGAACACCCATGTACAGATCCTGAATTAATAAAAGAAATTGATTCAGATTCATGGCTTTTGTGTTATTCTTTGTGTATGTGTGTTGAATGCTATGCTCATGAGTGGTTGTTTTTCCTGTTATACATTTTCTTTTATATGCTGTGTATGTGATTTCATGTTGAGTTTGAAGTCTGAAGGGAAGAAGGAATGAGTTTCAATAGTTTCTCTACTTGAGCCAGAGAATTCCTGCAAGGAGTGCAGTCGAATTTGTTCGCAAAGAGTGCGTTGACAGAGGGGTTCGAATAGAGATAGTTTTTGTTCTCATTTCCTCGAAGGTTCAGGTTGGGCACAGGGTCATGCAAGGAGTGCACAGGCTAGGTAAAAGACTCATGGTTGTGAACCTGAGTGAAAAGATGAAAAACTGCTGCTGCAGGCGTGCGCAGAGGAAAGAGATTTCAACACTTAGACGTGTTGAAGGGTTGCCGCAAGGAGTGCATGCAAGGAGGCTTTTCTAAAGCTCAGGGTCATAGAAAATCTCAAGAAGGATAGAGTCTTTGAATTCATCAAAGGATTGCACAGAGAAGTTGTGTTTGAAGTGTTCAAGTAGGTGCTGCAAGTTTGCAAGCAGGCGAACGAGTTCCGTGGGTAGGAACACTTAGTCCTTTCACATAATTCATCTGGAAGGAATGGACGATCGGTATTCTCAGAGGAGAATCCAAAAATATCCATGAACTGTTAGATCTTGTGAGAATGCAGGGGAGATACAGTAGTGTATTTTCCAAAGGTTTAATCTCAGGAGGGGGAGAGCCGTCAATCCAGGTCAGCCAGGACCGTGGGATCTACACGTATATTGTGTATCGGGGTTTCGTGGATCGAACCTCCAAAGTATTGCTACAGGAATTACGATATTGCGATCCGCGATATCCCGACAGATCAGAACCATCCATCATTGGGGACGAGTGGCATAAGGTCCAAGGAAGTTGGGGTTCAGAGTATCGGGAGTTTCAAGGACAGAGTATTCTTGCAGCTTGGAATCGCGAAATGCAATATCCCAATGGGAGAGCTGTGTGGGACCACAAGAGTCAGAGTGGAAGACAGGTGGCACATCGTATCAGAGTTTAGGGAAAGGAAAGTCCCAAAACATTAAGCATTAGGATTCGTGATCCTGTGAAGTCCGATATCCTGATGAAGTGACGGGACCATTGAATAGTCAACTCGCACGGGTGCATCGGTGTTTCGGTGTATCGGGCATCGGGAGTCGGTAAGACGAGTTGCCTGTTATCATGAGTGCCGAAATCACGATAGGGAAAATTCCGATAGAGGAAAGAGAAAATTCAGCGTTGACTGTCATCGGGTCTTAGGGATTCGAGAGCCTAGTGTTCGACCTTTGACATCGTGAAATCGTGAAGTCTGATTCCCCGATAAGCAAAGAGAGGGGATCGCACGGAGAATTCTGTGGGTGTAGATTTCCTGATAGGGAAAAATAAGGACGTTTGAGTTCTTCGGGTCATGAGAAGAAGAAGATCCTATGAGCAGGCACGCACTGAGGAGCGCGGCTGCGTCAGAGTGGTATCAAAGCTAAAAAAGATTCTTTGCTTTCTGTAGCAGAGAAGAGGAGAATTCGCCTTGCCACACAGGAGAAGGGACGCGCAGTCACCCGATCCAGAGGATAGGGAAGTGCAGATAAGAAGAGGCAGGCAGGTAACCAATCCAAAAATGGAGAGACAAATGTGTGATCTCCGAGCAAGACTCAAAGACATGGAGACAACGCAAAGGCACACCGCTAGTGCAGTAGATCTTAGTGATTCCAAGAGTGAAATCGAGGCTGAACGAGAAGAAGAAGTTGCAGTGGAGGATGCAACCAATGAATGTCTAATTAAAGCTATTTCATGGATGGGTGCAAAGGCAAAAATGGACATTCCAGTTTACGAGGGAAACTTGGATGCGGAAGAGCTTCTAGATTGGATTAGAGCTCTTGATACTTACTTTGACTAGGAAGATGTTGAAGAAGATAAGAAAGTCAAGCATGCTGTCACACACTTGAAGCAACATGCATCATTATGGTTGGATGAGCTACAAGCAGATAGACGCTGCAAGGGAAAGCAGAAAATTAAAAGTTGGGATCGAATGATTGTGAAGATGAAGGAGAAATTCATCCTGAGTGATTATCAAATTACTCTGTTTAGGAGGATGCAGAACCTGAGACAGAAGCTGATGACAGTGAAAGAATACACTGAGGAATTCTATCGACTGAACATCAGGGCAGGTCATCGGGAGAGTGATGATGAGAAAGTTTCCAGGTACATGAATGGCCTGAGATATGATATCCAAGACGCGATGAGCATGGTAACCATCTGAACGGTAGAGGATGCTTATCAGATGGGTCTGAAAGTTGAAGAGAAGCTAAGCCGAAAACAGAGTCAGAGGGTCCGAGGCAGAAGCCAGCCCAGAGGCAAAGCAGTTGCCCAGGAAAAATACCAGAATCCTAAGGAGGAATGGAAGAAACCTTAGACTCGTACTGAGAGAGGTGGAACCTCATAGAGAGGGCCATACATTGAACAGAAAGGACAACATAATGAGTAAAGGGGAGATTATGCTGACGGAAACACTTTTCCTCGTACCAGAGGCAGAGGAAGAGGAAGAGGTGGAGTAATCACATGCTTCACATGAGGAAAGAATGGGCACAAGTCTTACGAGTGTCCAGAGAAAAAGGACATTGGAGAAGCACACATCACCGAAGCACAGAGGCAGGATGTTGAGGCCGAAGACGCTGAAGGTGGAAGATCGCTCATGATGCGAAAAGTCCTTTTGATACCCAAGAAGGAGGTGGAAAGTTCAGTCCAAAGGACCAGACTCTTTAGGACTACTTGCAAGACCAAGGACAGGGTATGCAAGGTCATTGTAGACAGTGGTAGCACGGATAATCTCGTATCTACAGAGATGGTAGAGAAGCTGGAGATGGAGATGACTGATCATCCAAGCCCATACAGAGTTTCATGGCTACAAAAAGGACACCAGGTAACTATTACTAAACAATGCTTGGTTGAATTCAAAATAGGTGGATATAATGATAAGATTCTATGTGATGTTATTCCCATGGATGTTTGTCATCTATTGCTGGGTAGACCATGGCAATATGACAGAAATGTGATTCATGACGGGAGAATGAACACATATACCCTAGAGAAAAATGGGAGGACACACTTGTTGCTTCCGATAAAGGATAAGGAGGTGAAGCCGGAAGTAAGAAACACAATACTTCTCATGAGTGGGAAAGAGCTTCTTACAGAGGTGAAGAAGAAAGAAGATCCACAATTCTTTGTGGTCAGAAAGCCGAGGATTGTTCTGACTAGCACAAGAGTGGACGATCTACCAGAGGAGCTTCAGGAACTACTAGAAGAGTTCGCTGACATTGTGGTGGACGAATTACCTCGTTCGTTGCCATTGATGAGGAGTGTGAGTCATCATATAGACCTCATACCAGGATCTAGTTTGCCAAACAAAGCCGTGTACAGGTTGACACCACAAGAAAATGAAGAGGTTAAGAAGCAGGTCCAGGAGTTGTTGGACAAGGGATTGGTCAGGGAAAGTTTGAGTCCGTGTGCCGTTCCAACGGTACTTAGTCCGAAGAAAGATGGAGGATGGAGAATGTGTACCGACTCAAGGGAGATCAATAAGATAACCATCAGGTACAGGTTTCCATTGCCACGAATGGACGATTTAATGGATTGCCTGAGCGGGGCCAAATTTTTTTCAAAGATTGATCTGAAAAGCGGATATCACCAGATTCGCATGAGGGAAGGTGACGAATGGAAGACAACTTTCAAGACAAATGAAGGTTTGTATGAATGTATTGTCATGCCGTTTGGCTTGACAAATGCACCAAGTACCTTTATGAGGTTGATGAATGAAGTCCTGAAGGATTTCATCAGGAAATTTGTCATCGTATATCTGGATGACATACTGATTTTCAGTAAGACAGAGGCCAAACATCTGAAGCATTTGGCCATTGTTATGAAGAAGCTATAGCAAGAGAAGCTGTTGATAAATATGAAGACGTCCTCATTAATGAAGACAGAGCTCATTTACTTGGGATTTGTTATTTCAGCGAAGGAGTTGAGGATGGATCCGGATAAGGTGGAAGTGATCAAGAATTGGCCATCACCGAGGAATGTATTCGAGGTGAGAAGTTTTCATGGTTTGGCTAGTTTCTACCAAAAATTCATCAGAAATTTCAGTGGAATTAGCGCAGCAATGATGGATACAGTGAAGAAGTGGCATAATTCTTTTCACTAGATAGTAGAGGCCGAGAAGAGCTTCAATCTGTTGAAGTGGAAGATCACGGAACAATCGGTTGTGGTGTTACTGGATTTCCAAAAGACATTTCAGGTGAAATGTGATGCAAGCGGGTTTGCCATAGGAGCGGTCTTGAGTCAGGAAGACAGAACGATTGCATATTTTAGTGAAAATCTGAATGAGGCAAAGGTGAAATACTCCACATATGACAAGGAATTTTATGCCATCATCCAGGCACTGAAGAAGTGGAGGAATTACTTGATCCCAAAGGAATTTGTTTTATATAATGATAACCATGCATTACAGTTTGTGACTCAACAGGAGAAGTCGAATCAGAGACATGTAAAATTGGCAGAGTATATGCAGAATTTCACATTTGTGATTAAACACATTTCAGGTACTGCTAACAAAGTGGTTGATGCTTTGAGCAGGAAGTGTTTGCTGTTGCAGGAGTTCCGAGTCAAAACGATGGGTTTTGATGATCTCAGGGACATGTATGCAGATGATCAGGATTTTAAGGAAGTGTATGAAGCAGTTGAGAACCCAGTTCTCAGAGACAGAAGCCAGTGGATAGAGTACGTGATCCAGGAAGGATTGCTGTTTAGAGGCAATCAACTGTGTATTCTGAAATGCTCCATGAGGGAGAACCTGTTGAAGGAGAAACACAGTGGAGGATTAGCAGGACATTTTGGCCATGACAGGACGTTCGCGAAATTGAATGAGTCATATTTTTGGCCAGGAATGCGAGAATATGTTAAGATATTTGTAGACAGATGCAGAGTTTGCCAACATTCGAAGGGGAGAAAGTAGAATGCAGGATTTTATCAGCCATTGCCCATACCGGAGAGGCCATGGGATGCGATTAGCATGGATTTTGTATTGGGATTGCCAAGGACGCAAAGAGGATTTGATTCAGTCTTTGTGGTAGTGGATAGGTTTTTCAAGATGACACATTTTATCCCATGCCAGAAAACTAGTGATGCGACTCATATTGCAAATTTGTTTTTCAAAGAGGTCATTYGACTTCATGGGTTGCCGAAAAGTATAGTTTCGAACAAAGATACAAAGTTCGTGGGAAATTTCTGGAGGACACTGTGGAAAAAGATGGGAACTAACTTGATGTTTAGTTCTTCTTATCATCCTCAGATGGATGGGAAAACAGAAGTAGTGAACATAAGTCTGGGAGACTTGCTGAGAAGCTTGGTGACAGAGCACCACAGCCAGTGGGATAGTTTATTGCCGCAAGCAGAGTTCGCATATAATGACTCAATGAACAGGAGCACATGAAAAAGTATGTTTCAGGTTGTCTATGGGCTGCAGGCGAGAGGGGTTTCCAAACTGAGGGATTCAAAATAGACTATGACTAGGAGCACAAGTGCAGAAGAATTCGTGGAGGCAATGAAAGAACTTCACGGCCAGGTGAAGCAGCGACTGCTAGATTCAAGTCACGAGTATAAGCGCAGAGCCGACCAGCGGAAGAGACAACTTTAGTTCGAGGTTGGTGAATTAGTTCTAGCACATTTGAGGAAAGGGAGGTTTCCGAGGGGAACATACAATAAATTTAAATTTAAGAAAATAGGGCCATGTAAGGTATTGAAGAGATTGGGGGAAAATGCTTATGAGATCGAGCTGCCGAATGGGATCGAAATATCTCCGATATTCAATGTCGCAGATTTATACCCGTATAGGGCTGGAGAAGCAGAGATTGGAATTGAGCAGCCAGTGATCCAGTGGATGAAGCAAATGCCAGTTGCAGAGAAGTCGCAGATGGAATGTATATTGGACAAGAGAGTGGGTAAAAGGACCAGGCAGAAAGAATACTATGAGTATCTGGTCAAATGGAAGGGCCATCCAGTGGAAGATGTCGGCTGGGAGAATGAAGTGGAGATACAGAAGCATGGAAAGACCATGCAGGAGCTCATGGACAGTTTCCCATGAAAGTTTTCAAGCGAGGGAGTATGATGCAGGAGCATCACCAACTCATCAAGCGAGCCAACGTGGAAGTGGAAGACAACTAGATAGGGCAGCACAAATTTTTGAAAAACAAACACCTTCAAACTGTTGCACAAACATTAATGTGATAATTTAATGAGGCGCACTTATGTATTGTAATGAACCTTGAGTGGATAGCTCTCGTCCTTAGGTATATAGACGACATTTAAATATAGTCAATGCTGATAAATAGGATTTTAATTCATAGATTAGACAGTTTTAGAAAGACGGAGGGAAAACGGATATAGACACCCTCATTGTATCATTGTAACATAAGCCTGAGCATAGAAGAGAAGAGGGAGAGCAAGAGCATACAGAGAATTGTAGAAGAACACCCATGTACAAATCCTGAATTAATAAAAGAAATTGATTTAGATTCATGGCTTTTGTGTTATTCTCTATGTATGTGTGTTGAATGCTATGCTCATGAGTGGTTGTTTTTCCTGTTATACATTTTCTTTTATATGCTGTGTATGTGATTTCATGTTGAGTTTTAAGTCTGAAGGGAAGAAGGAATGAGTTTCAATTGTTTCTCTACTTGAGCCAGAGAATTCCTGCAAGGAGTGCAGTCGAATTTGTCCGCAAGGAGTGCATTGACAGAGGGGTTCAAATAGAGATAGTTTTTGTTCTCATTTCCTCGAAGGTGTAGGTTGGGCACAGGGTCGTGAAAGGAGTGTGCAGGCCAGGTAAAAGACTCAAGGTTGTGAACCTGAGTGAAAAGATGAAAAACTGCTGCTGCAGGCATGCGCAGAAGAAAGAGATTTCAACACTTAGACGTGTTGAAGGGTTGCCGCAAGGAGTGTGCGCAAGGAGGCTTTTCTAAGGCTCAGGGTCATAGAAAATCTCAGGAAGGATAAAGTCTTTGAATTTGTCGAAGGATTGCACAGAGAAGTTGTGTTTGAAGTGTTCAAGCAGGTGATGCAAGTTTGCGAGTAGGCGAACAAGCTCCATGGATAGGAACACTTAGTCCTTTCGCAGAATTCATCCAGAAGGAACGAACGATCGGTATTCTCAGAGGAGAATCCACGAATCTCCGTGAACCATCAGATCTTGTGAGCGTGCAGGGGAGATACAGTAGTGTATTTTCTGAAGGTTAAGCTCAGGAGGGGCAGAGCCGTCAATCCAGGTCAGCCAGGACCATGGGATCTACACGTATATCGTGTATTGGGGTTTCGTGGATCGAACCTCCAAAGTATTGCGACAGGAATTGCAATATCACGATCCACGATATACCGAAAAATCAGAACCATCCATCGTTGGGGACGAGTGGCAGAAGGTCCAAGGAAGTCAGGGTTCGGAGTATCGGGAGTTTCGAGGATAGAGTATTCTTGCAGCTTGGAATCGCGAAACGCAATATCCCGACGGGAGAGTTGTGCGGGACCACAAGAGTCAGAGTGGAAGATAGGTGGCACACCATATCGGAGTTCGGGGAAAGGAAAGTCCCGAAACATTAGGAATTAGGATTCATGATCCCACGAAGTCTGATATCCCGATGAAGTGACGGGACCATTGAATAGTCAACTCGCATGGGTGCATCGGTGTTTCGGCGTATCAGGCATCGGGAGTCGATAAGACGAGTTGCCTGTTATCGTGAGTGCCAAAATCGCGATAGGGAAAATTTCGATAGAGGAAAGAGAAAATTCAGCGTTGACTGGTCATCGGGTCTTGGGGATTCGAGATCCCAGTGTTCGACCTTTGACATAGGGAAATTGCGAAGTCCGATTCCCTGATAAGCAAAGAGAGGGGATCGCACGAAGAATTTTGTGGGTGCAAATTTCTCGATAAGGAAAAAGAAGGACGTTTGAGCTCTTCGGGCCGTGAGAAGAAGAAGATCCTATGAGTAGGTGTGCACTGAGGAGCACGGCTATGTCAACTTCAAAGAGTTTTTTGATAAACATTGGAACAAAAGAGAGTATACTATTCCAAGGACTCCACAACAGAATGGAGTAGTTGGGAGGCAGACTAGATCAGTTCAGCAGATGGCAAGATCAATGATGAATGAAAGAAATATTGCTCAGACATATTGGGTAGAATCAATTCATACAATTGTACATATTCTCAACAAATCCCATCTTAGGCCATAAAGTGACAAGACTCCTTATGAACTATGGTTTGGAATACCTGCTTCAACCAATCATTTTAAAGTCTTTGGGAGTAAGTGTTATATCGAGAATAATGATGAAAATATTGGAAAATATGATGACATGGCTGATGAAGGTATCTTCTTAGGGTATGCTACAAACAATAAAGGATACAGATGCTATAATAAGAGGCTGAATAAAATGGTTGATTGTATTGACATAAAAGTTGATGAAGAAATCCCGGTACGAAATGTAAACAGTATTGAACCAACCACATACAATATAGTTGAAGTTGAATATGAATAGGTCCAAGAATCAGAAAGAGAAGACTCTGAGTCAGATGAAGATACAAATACTTAGGCAAACTCATATCAGTAGACAGCAACAAAACCACCTCTTAGAATTGTTAGAAAGAATCATCCTGAAAAAAAAATTGGTGATATAAATAAAGGAGTTCAGACAAGAAGGAAATTGATCAAAGAATCATAACAATATCATATTGCGTTCATATCTATGATTGAACCCAAAACTTTTGATGAAGACAACAAGCCTGACCATTGGATTAGATCTATGAATGAAGAGCTTGATGAGATAGAGAAGAACAATACATGGAATTTTGTTCCTAGACTTGCAGATAAGAATGTAATAGGCTCCAAATGTTTGTTTAAGAATAAAATGAATGAACAAGGACAAATTGTTAGGAATAAAGCCAGATTGGTATGTAAGGGGTATGCACAAGTTGAAGGACAGGATTTTGATGAAACCTTTGCACTATTGGCAAGATTGGAAGCCATCAAAATGTTCCATGCCTATGCATGTCATAAGAACTTTAAAGTATATCAGATGGATGTTAAGTCAACATTTCTTAATGGAGATATAGAAGAAGAAGTATATATGGAGAAACCTGAAGGATTTTCACTGACAGATAATCCTGACTACGTCTTCAAGTTGAAAAATGATTTATATGGACTGAAACAGGCACCACGAGCCTGGTATTATAGACTGCACAAATGTTTACAAGACAAAGGGTTCAAGAAAGGTACTGTTGACAGTAATCTATACATTAAGTCTAAAGGTGATGATTTATTAGTTGTTTTGGTTTATGTAGATGAAATTATTTTTGGATGTAATAATGACCCTTCTATTCAGTGGTTTGATAATGTTATGCAAACTGAGTTTGAGACGTCCATGATAGGATAACTTTCATATTTTCTTGGTGTACAAATCAATCAAAGTTCTGCAGGGTTATTTATCTCTCAAGAAAAGTATTTGAAAGAGATGTTGAACAAGTTTCAGATGGAAGATTCCTCTCCTGTTAGTACACCTATGGTGGTTGGTTGCAATCTCAGTAAAGATGATATTTCACCTGATGTTGATCAAAGAATATATCGATCAATGATAGGAAGTCTTATGTACATCACAAAATCTCTTCCTGATATAATGCAAGCTGTTGGAATGGTAGGTCGTTATCAGTCTGCTCCTAAAAAAATTCATTTAGTAGCTGTCAAGAGGATATTGAAATATTTGAAGGGTACAATGACTTATGGTCTTTGGTATCATAGAAATCAGAATTTTCAATTAACAGCATATTCAAATGATGATTGGGCAAATTGTTTGGATGAAAGAAAGAGCACCAGTGGAGGTGCATTCTTCTTAGGTGATTCATTAGTCACATGTCTTAGTAAGAAGCATGGATGTATTTCCTTATCAACTGCAGAGGCTGAGTACATTGCTGATGCTACTTGCTGCACTTAGATATTATGGATGATTCAAACTCTTGTAGATTTGAAGGTAACTTATACTGATCCCATTCCACTTCACTGCAATAACACCAGTGCAATTAGTGTCTCCAAGAATCCCGTGCTTCATTCCAAGACTAAGCATATACCAATAACGTATCATTTTCTCATAGAGAAGGTTACAAAAAGAGTTGTTCAACTGAATTATATTCCATCCAAAGATCAGATTGCTGATATCTTCACTAAACTGCTTGCAACAACTCAGTTTGAGTATCTATGCCATAAGTTGGGCATGGCCCTATTATCTAGTTAAAATAAACTATCTAATCAGGGGGAGAGTGCTCATATTATATCTAATCAGGGGAAAGTGCTTATTATATCTCTGATCAGGGGAAGAATAGAGTCACTCTCAATTTTCTTTGAGATTAATGTCAAAGGAGGAGAAAAGTTGTGGTCTGGATGCTACAGTTGGAGGTCTAAGTAGAATAGTGCAGCCTTTCAGGGTTGTCATCAATGCCAAAGGGGGAGATTATTGGCATGTTTACAGGAAGAGTGTGCTTTTCATTGATGGAAAGAACAACAATGATGATGGAAAAAAAGAAAGCAACGATGATAGCATTGGAAATGACTAGATTATGAGGAATTGTTGTCTACAAGCCTAGGAGGAAAAGCACATGGCATAGAGTTGGAGTTTCTAGATAGCCAGAGGTTATCATGAAGGCTGCAAGGAGCATGCACAATATTCCTTAGAATCTGTGAGTTTGCAGAAGGAATCAAGCTCATGAGGGATAGAGGCTTGGGATAATTCAGAGGAAGGAGGAGGGTCGAAGTCACCTTGTGGAGTTAAGCTCAGAAGGGTTGACGTCGAGTTATTTGGAAAGGAGCCATCGATATTCTTGAAGGATGATAGAGATCCCTGGAGAGAAGAGGAACTAATAGCCATGGGCCATTAGATATAGTGGAGTTGCAAGGAGGATAATCCCAGGAATCATTCAACACTCCAAAGATTAGAAGGAATGGATCCAGACCATTGGATCGAGCAAAGTGGTGGGTCGTCAATCAGACGAGTGCGTTGATTCAAAAATTGGGAAATTAGATATAGGAGAAGCAAAAAATCGTGAAGTCCAAGTTCACGAAGGTGATCACAACCGTTGATCGAGGATAGTCATGGGCCATCGATCAAATGAGTGTGTTGACTCACAAATCGAGGTATCAGAGATAGGAGAAGAGAAAACTCGCAATGTTCGAGTTTGTGAAGGTGATCATAGCCTTTGATTGAGGAATTTCATGAGTCATTGATCAGACAAGACCCGAAACGCAAAAGTCGTGAATTCTTGATTGACGAAGGTGAGATATGGACCGTCGGATCACTGTGGCTCATGGACCATTGATCTAGCATGACAAAGCTCAAAATTTCAAGAGTTGGGAGAATCGAGGTGACTCGTGGCTGATTATCTGAAACACAAAGTCTTGAATGCCTTTTTGATGGACGTGTGGTCACAACATGAGGTCACATTAGTGTAGAATGAGGGGAAGGAGCTAGTGTTGAGAGGCTCCACCTTGGATATCAGGATTTGGGAAAAATGAGGTGAATCCTAGGAGAATATCAGATGTGCGAAGTTGCGAAGTGCCTTCTTGGTTGGCGAGTGGTCACAACTAGTGGTCATGTGGAGAGTTTACTTACACGTGTCAACACTATATTTTACACTTTGAAAAGTTAAAAAAAAAATCCTTTGCACGTACAATCCAACGACGGTGATTAAATGGATAATTTGATCGAAGGGTTACTTCTGCCCTTCGTTTTTTCTTGATGAGTTACGATTCATTTATATGAACTGAATCATTGTTGTTGGTGTTGGAGATTTGTAGTGTAATGGATCAGCTGAATGATTTCTTTTGGGTGTTGGAGATTCAAAGTGTAATTGATTAATGAGAGTATGCATAAAGGAATAATGGCGTGACAGAGTGAGGTTCAAGTTTTCTTTGTAAAAGTGATTTGAAATGTAAGAAAGGTGAGGAGAAAATGAAGAGGGTGAGAATATATACATAGAGGAAGAATTGAAGCTGGACAAAGCATAAATTGTGAAAAGAGCAGAATGTACAAGAACATAAGAGTATGTGAAGAATAGAGAAAGAGCATATGGAAAGAGACAACAAGTGGAGCCAAGCATGAACAGACAGAAGCATAGCATAATTGAAGAACAAAGAAGAAATGGTAAGCATTGACATATCTGTATTGTTGTAAACTATTATTCAAGCAAATATTTATAATTAGGGAGGTAGGGTGGTGCTAGGGAGGATGAGTATCCTTAGAGTTTTAAGTGGGTGCTTAAACACAAGGAGTTGTAGCTTCCATTTGGTTACAACCAGAAAAAAATAGGGTGGTAGGGTGGTGCAAGGGAGAACTATTGTTCTCTGTTATATAGCTTGGTTCCTGTGTGATTGGAAGTTGGTGCTTCCATCTAGTTGGTGCTATAACACTCAGGGAGTTAGTGCTTCCTTCTAGTGGGTGCTAGAGAAACCAGAGAGTTGGTGCTCCCAACAAGTTGCAGTTTGTTAAAGAAGAGGTTGTAGCCTCATTTTGAGTTGGTGCTCATAGAAATATGATGTATAGAAATTAAAAGACTGCCTATCATTCTAAGAAGAAGAGGTTTTCTCCCTTTATGGGTTTCCTCATGAATATCTGTCTCTGTGTATATCATATGTGTGATTGATGCTTGTTATTCTTGTTGTTCATGTCTTGCATAATCTTGATGATCACTTGGAGAAGATTAATAATATTTTAATATTGTTAATATTGTTTAAGCATAGTAACAACTGATTCACCCCCCCCTCTTAGTTGTTTTAGTAATTTCAACACAACCTCTTGGATATGTCTAGAATGACTCCAATCGTTTTTGTCTCCTTAAGAATCTCTTTATGGTCTTAAGCAAGCTCCTCAATCTTGGTATTCCAAAATGGACAACTTTCTTCTTGACATCGACTTTTCTAGATGTCATTCTGACCCTAATCTATACCAAGAAAGAAGGAATCCATCTCATAATCCTTTTTCTTTATGTTGATGACCTTATTCTTAGTGGTAGTGACCCTAAAATTTTAACCCATGTGAAATCAAGCCTTAAAACGAAATTTGAAATGATAGACTTAGGCTATTTTCCTTATTTCCTTGGCCTCCAAGTTTTGAAAACTAAGGAATAAAATTTTCTTTCCCAAAAGTATGATTGTGACCTTCTTTGCCGCTTTCATGTGGATGATTCTAAACCATCCCCTTCTCCCTTCCATTCTATATTCAAACTTGTTACCGCTTGTACTAGTCCCAAAGTCGATGGCTCTTTGTATTGTTAGTTAGTTGGTAGCCTCGTATATTTGACTCATACCTGTCTTGATATTTCTTTTTTTGTTTTTCTTGCTTCCCAATATATGAAAAAACCCTAGGAAATCCATTAGAATGAAAAAAAAGGATACTTTAGTATGTTCGAGGTACATTTCAGTTTCAAATACAATATTGTTCAAGGGGGACTCCTGTGTTGGTTGGTTTCACTGATTCAATTGGGATGATGACCTTGATGATTGAAATTCTATTGTAGGTTATGTTTTCAGCCTCATTTCTATACCTATCACATGGGATTGTAAGAAAAAATAGGATATTTCTCTTTCTTCAAAAGAAAAAAAGGATCGATCAACCATTAATTCAAGTCAAGAATCCTTGTGGCTTCGACAAATCCTTTCAGAGTTTGGATTCGAGCAACAACATATAACCACCCTCTGGTGTGAAAATTAGAGTGCCATCAAGATCGCCAATGATCCAGTTCAATGTCAGTGAAACAAACAAATTGAGCTACACATGCACTTCATTAGAAAGCTCATTAATGATCGATTAATTAAAGTGTTGTTTTTCCCTATACAAAATCAACTTGTAGAGATTTTCACAAAGTCTCTTACAAAAGCAAAGTTTTCTTAACTTCAATCTATGTTAGGAGTTCAGGAAGTTGTCATTAAGGGGGGTTAGGCTCTAATTCCTCCTTCCTTCTCCTATTGTTTCACCCTTGTAAATCCTTCAATTCTATCTAAAAGTTTTCTTAAGGGGCAATGTTAGGATATCTAGACACTTAGGAGTTAGTTAAGATCAACTTAGTCTAATGTATCTTTAGGTAAAAGTGTGTTTCTTTAGTATGCATTTGTAGTTATGTAATCTAATGGTCACAATATGTTATAAACATAGAGTGATCCAATGGCTCATATTCTCCTCGATCCTAATGATTACATTGATCCATGGATTAAAACTCGATTGGTCCATGATATATATTTAAAGAGCTTGGAGGGTCATTCGCTGATGATAGATAGTGATAAATTCTCTTGTAAAATATTTTTCTTTTTCATTAATATATTTCCTCAAGTGGCGATGTTGGCTCAGATTGTGGGTTGTTTTCCTCTTTGATGGTTTTAACCACGTAAAAAAATCGGTGTGTCGATCTTTGATCTAGTTGTGTGAGTGGTTACTGAAGGTGTTTGTCCTCTATTGGAATGCCTTTTTTTTTTGAACGAATAAAGCCTCTTCATCAAGGAATTGATTCTTTAAAGGCTAAGGAACTTATACCATCATCATGTTCTAAAGGTATGATACAAAATCCTCCTTTGTTTTCTTTGAAAAAGGACAATGGATGTTTTTTTTTATTTTTTATGTTGAATCTAAGGGTCACAAAATCCTAATTAAAGACATAAGGACTAGTCCTCCTCTTCCCTCAGAATTCCCCAAAAGCATTAACAGGGTTGGGGTGGGTGGGGGACTCCCTTGAGGAGGAATCACATAGTATGGAGAAGGTGGAGCTTGTGGGGATTGATGTTGTTACATTTAAGGGGGTGAACCTACCAAAGAATCCAAGGAATAAAATAGGATTAATGACTATGGATTTGGTTTGAATCCAGACATGGGAGGTAAGAATTCCATTCCTATAAAAGAAAAAAATCCCTCCAATAATCCTCCTTTAAAATATAATTACCAACTAATATACAATATTAGATTAGAGGAGGATTCTAGGGAGATAGGGGGGGATTTATATTTGGATAAATATATCCCTATATCTAGAGGAATAAAATCTCATTTGACTCTGTCCAAATCCAAGGAAAAATGGGAAATAAGAGAAGGTACACAACAAACTATAAAAAATTCCCTTAGAGAAGGCCCACCCACTGGTTACCCAATGATTTCCTTTTCACTCAATGTTATAAGGGTATGGGATTCCCACAAGAAGTTATAAATAAAAATAAKTTTTGAATTATATAAACCTGAGATCATTTTTCTTCAGGGAACTATGCGATCTAGCTAGAAAGATATGATTTTTTTAATCAAATGTTTTAAAGGACTTGTATTTTTGTACTTTATATGCAATAGGGATGTCTATAGGTSTTGTCTGATTCAAAATGAACCATTATATAATTTTTCATCTATCTTGGTACTTTTTGGGTGAAAAAATTGGAAGCATTGGCTTCCAGGGCCCATTTTAGTGGTAGGTCCTAGTGTAGAGATTTGGGGTTCAAAACCTTCTAGAGCCATTTTGAGGCATAAAATAACACTTTTGGGGGTCAAAACTTTACAAACATAGCGTATATCCCCTCAACACTATTCTACACACTGATACCTTTCTAATTATGCAAAAATCACCTCACTCTGAGCTTGTATGCGGAAGTTATGCCTCCCACAAGTTTACCTACCTTGTTTATCACCATGGTACCAAGTGGTTGCCACACCAAGCCCCATTAATCACACATGTGGGGCCAACCACTTGTAGAATTTCAAGAATATTCTAGAAGGTCCAAACGTGATTGAGGGTTGAGGATGAAAAACCCTAACCTTATATGACTATCAAGCTATGTTAAATACCGGGCCACTATGAGGAGAGGGGGTTCCATTATTTTATCATTATACTTTTTCCGTAGTTGATAAAATAATATAGGATTTGTATTTGAGAAAATAATAGAGGATGAAGAAGATATTGTAGCATCCATTCACGCCATAGTGTCAAAGGCAACTCCATAATGAGTGTCCCTTTCTTTGTATTTGATTTTTCATATTGAATAAAAGAGAGTAGAGCATAGGTTTCACCTTCTAGCTGGGTTTTTCTCCCATTTTAGTTTTCCTAGGATACATCTTGTGTTTATTTGTGTGGATGGTGTGTTCATTTTCTCATTCTTTCATTTTCATATTTCAATTATTTTCATAAATTTGAGCATTAATCTAGAGATAACAGATATGAGATCTAAGGAAATAAACATGCATAGTAAAATATTTCAGCATAATACAAGGTTTGTTGTGACAAACTGTTTGAGTGGAATATCCACAACAACTTATAGATCATTATCACTATATGGAACTCTAATTTTAACTCAATTTCCTCCTTAGTGGTGGCTTACAGTTTAGTAGTGGAGCTCACAACAAAGGTGTTGGGGAAAGATTTGAGACTAATTAATCAATATGGGTCTTATGGGGGCATAAAACTTTATTAGGATTCTTTAGTTGATTTTGGTTTGTTGGAAGGAGTTAATGTGATCTTGGGGGGTGATTTGAATTTAAACCTAAATAATAGAGATATTTTTGCGAAGGATTCCAGAAGGGACCACCTTGGAGATTATTTCTCTATTTTGTTTAGACACACCGTCTTATTGATGTGGAGCTTATGAAAGTCACTACAACATGGTGAAATTATAGGTGACGTAAAGAGGGGATATCAAAGAATTTAACTTGTTTCTAATGGTATAATATCTTTATATCTAAAACCTAAGAATCATATCCTTGGTGGGAAATGGAGGTATTTCAAATAACCTCCCAATTATCCCCAAACTGGAGGAGGTTTGGAAAACTCCTAACCCACTCAACCTCAATCACATTTGGATGTTAGATCCATAGTTTGGGCCACTAATTAGGACTTGGAATTATTTTTATATTTAGGAGAGGGAATCTACATTGCGATAATTTGTAGACAATCTCAAGAGAATACGACTGTGATAATAGGATGGGGAAAACATGTGGCTTCCAATTCTCAAAGAGAGCTTGAAGAGGTGGAATGATTTTTTTTTTTTTTTTTTGAAAATAATTCTAGGGGAGCCTTCTCAGTTGAGGAAGCTGAGTCTTTTAGGATTTGGAGAGAAGAAAACAAGGTCTTTTAGATAAGGAATAATCTCAATGGAGACTTAAAAATAGGGCATTGTGGATATGATAAGGTGATAATAATACTATTTGTTTTTCACAATTTTACTAATCATAGGAAAACATAAACACAATATGGTATATCATACATCTTACAGTTCTAGGGTTATCTCCTTTAAATACATAACAAAATATAGAATACTCCATTTTAAATCCATGTTTCAAGATTCAAGGATAACTAATATTGGAGAAATCATGCACATTTTAAGTTTATGTTGATCTCTCATAAATGGTGATATGAACATGGATTTGGAGGTATAAGTTACCTCATCATAATTGAAGGTCTTTTTAACCTTTTTTAAGAAATTGTAAAGCCCTGGACCTAATGGATTATCACCTTCATTCTACTTTCTTATTTTGATCTTCTAGACCAATATTTATTGCATGTGTTGGAAAAATCAAGGAATTCCAGGAAAATTTTGGGGGCTTTAAACTCAATATTTTTAGCCATAATACCTAAGAAGTTGAATTGTGACACCTTTCAACACTACATGATTATTTATTTATGTAGTATTATTTACAAAATTATATCTAAGATCATTGATAACAAGTATAAGGGTATAATTTTAGGTGTGGTTTCAAAAGAACAATTTGGATTCCTTTTCAATTGACAAATACATGATGTTGTTGGAATAGAACAATAAGCCATGCATATAGTAAAAATAATAATTCCCAATTGAAATTATGAATATTTATCTGTCTATGGCATATGACAGGGTGAAATGGCCTTTTTTAAAGATTAATGCTTCTCCAAATGGGTATAAACCTATAGATAGTGAACTGGATTATGTACTTCTTATCTTTGATTTCCTTTGTTGTGTTAATTAATGGGTTTCCATCTAGTTTATTTTATTCATATAGAGGAATCAAGTAGGGTTTTCCTTTATCACCTTTCTGTTCTCTTTAGTGGTTGAGATACTTAGCACGCTCATTAAAGAAGCAACAAGGACATGAGAATTGAAGGGGTTACATGTAGAAAGCTTTGCAAATATTTCTCATTTTCTCTTTTTTATGATATTACGATTTTTAGTTATGGTTCTGTGAAGGATTTGGAAAAATTAAAGGATTTGATAGATTTATATTGCAAATATGTAGGAATGGAAGTCAACCTAAACAAATCCATATTATGTTCAATGCATTTTTAGATGATATTAAAGCATAATCCAATATTATTTTCCCAATGAAGACTGATGAACTATACATAGGGGTAAATTATTTGGGTTTTTTATTAAAACCATATGCATATCACTATGACGATTGGATATAGTTGTATAATAAAGTGGAAGCTCAAATTTCATCATGTTGCAACTGTTGGATCTCTTGAGGAGGAAGACTTATCTTGGTCAAGGTAATTTTGGAGAGCATACAAGTATACTAGTTAAAAATATCAAATATCCGTAAAGGCATCCTCAACAAAATTAGAAAGAAGTGTTTTAGCTTTTGATGGATAGGGAAAAGAGAAAAAGAAGGATTTCCACTTGTAAGGTGGAACCATTGGGTATTCACTTAATGAACCTGTGACATAGCACCTGAGTTCATGGGATATCAAAGAATACCCCTAATTTCAACAGCTATTAATGAGTACCTCCAAAAAATCTTTTGTTGAATCCACCTCCCAATACATATTTCCAATAAAAGAAACCCCTACA
Source organism: Picea mariana (assembly GCA_032191745.1). Taxonomy (NCBI): domain Eukaryota; kingdom Viridiplantae; phylum Streptophyta; class Pinopsida; order Pinales; family Pinaceae; genus Picea; species Picea mariana. The sequence continues at coordinate 208,557 of JASDQU010014649.1, read as the reverse complement.
TTTACTAGATACCCTTTTTAATACCCCCAAATACCTATAAACCCTCTTATACCCCACATCCCCTCCCCAATACCTACAATATATTGAATATAGTTTTCACAATTAAAAACCCCCCTTCATGAATGAACATGATAATATATTGGTCAACAAGGTGAAGTCTCTATGGGTGGAACATAGTGGCCCTATGAAGGAATTGGGGTGGCCCTAATAATGGGTGTGTGTTGAATATAAAGGAAGCCAATTTCATAAATTAATTCCTTGGTTCCTAGCATTATATATTTCATGTCTAGTTTGAATTGGAGCAATGGAGCAAAGTGGGATAGTATGAGGGATTGTTGAGCATAGAAGGGGTTCTCATTCCTTTTGTTGTGCATGTTGGGGGAAAATAGTGTGGCTATTTGAAATAAGATTGTTGTGTCTAGTATGGGTTGTACTGTTAATTCCTTGCATAAGAGATCTAGAATTGGGTTGAGAGAGAGGAACTAGACCCAAATTATAGGAATTTTCCATTATGTATTCCCAACCTTGGATCAGGGGTGGCCCATGTGAGAAAGAGAATATGTTGTATAGAAATCCTAGGGTTGGGTGAAAAATTATTCCTTTGCAGCCAGTTGGTCAATAATTCTCAGAATGATAAGTATTCTATTGTTGTTTATGAATATGGAAACTTGTGGCATTTACTTGTTACATATTCTTTTATGGATTTCCTTTGTGATGAATGCATGTTTACCAAGGCTCATTGGGAATAGAAAAATGTTGTAATTAATGACTAAACACATTTTGGTTCATTTTATAAGGCTTTTCATTCATTCATAGATATATTAAATTAAATTAAATTCCTCTATTTTCATTATTTCTACTTGAGAATGCATTAGTAGGGAAATTGGGTTGTTTTTGGAGTGCCCTACCACCTCAACACCAATATAGAGGTGGCTAGGTATGTTACACAAGTCTTCCTAAAAAAAATATTATTTTTTCTTGTAAACATGGACATATACACCATGTTTACCAATTAATACATAAGACTAATTCACATCACATATCTTCATAAAAAATGTCTAACTTGGGGATGATTGAGCAACCCATTCAAAATTCGAAGATATGATGTCCACATCAAAAAAAATATTTCTCAATATTCTGAATGACATGGCATGTACATGCAAGATGAAAAAAGGACCTTGGGCATTCATACCATTACCATCCATATGAAATAAGCAAGAAATTTTTCTTAATAACATTAACATCATGGAGGAGAAAATAAGATGAAATTGTGTTGTTAAATATTAGATAGGTCACTCGATATACTGTAAATATGTTTTTCCTAAATCCACTTGTGAAAGTGGGTAGCCATTTGGAAAAACATGCAATATAATATAAATAGTATAAATTTTTATCCTATACTGTAAAATGCAGTTAGCACTTCCCCTCTTCTACACATGAAGAGTAGGGTAGAGTTGTGGCTATTCACCAAAAACATCTAACACATATGCACATTATTGTGCTTTTGTTTATATAGGGTAGGTGGAGAATGGATAATAACAATCACCTCATAAGAACGTCTACTACACCTCTTCCATTTATAATGCATCATATCTATATACTTGTATGGTTCTAGAACTCAAAAAATGTACTACATTCTCAATGTCTAGGAAATGATAAACCAAAGGCATGCATCTAGGATTATTCAAAACCCTACAAAATGTTTTTTACCTTTATTGTTGGAAATTTAAAAATAGGCAATTCACAAGTTCTTTTGTGTCAATTGGGTCTATCTTGATTGGTTGTGTGATGAAGTGTTATCCTCCCCAACCAGGTTCTATTCCTGTAAGTGACATGACAAATCTTTAGGATTATATAGATTTATTTTACCCTAGTTGATGTCCTCAAAATGAGGGAAAGTTCCCTGTGAGTTTCCTCGGAAAATGCATCACACATAAATAAAATAAAAGAAAAAAAAGGTTATTTTGTGCATTATTATTAACAATACGAACAAAATAAATAACAAAGGGATTATTTAAGAAACATAATAAATAATTAAAAGCATAAGGGTTTTGTTGAACTTGTTAACATTTCATAAGAACTTGCAAATATCTATGTATGCACTTAGAGAAAGATGAGATCATTGCTAATTTTTTTCTTATATAAATCCCTCTTTGGCTCAAGAGGGATAGAAGCTCATGGGATATGTTTCCTTCGCAATATTAATTAATTTAAGACAAATGGGAAAATTATTAAAATGTGGGTACAACATTTGAATCAATTTTATTTCAAAGAAAGAATTAAATGATAAAAATGGTACCTTTGAAAATATTTTCTTGGGTAAGTTTCCCCACTAAAATAAGGCCATGATTTCAAGGCCACTAATCCGATCATCATGGTGAAACTATGCTTTGTGAAAGTAGGTGTCAAATATATCCATTTTTTTTTGGTGATTCATTCAATATATCATCATGGATTCTGTGATCTCTCAACACATCCAAATTCAACCTTGGAACCCTAAGTATTAGCAAATCACTACCACATTTCATGGGAGAAAATGAATGAAAAGGGAGGTATACATATATAATTTCTTCTATTGATGAAGATGTTGGTAATCCAACTGATTTTGGGAGCCCATCCTAGGAACATATATAGGATATGCATAAGCGATATGGCCAATATATTGAATAGTAATGATAGATGTTGAAGAAACAAGTGCAACCGATTGCATTGTTTGATAATGAGCTATACCAAATGGCATATTTGGTGGAACTATTACAAATTTGTTAGGGTCCTAACCTCCCTAACCCCTAAATTATATATAATACTATGTATTTCTATGTAATAAAGACCATCATTGGTAAATAATGCCTATGTAGTAGTGTGAACACAACTATTGTAGGAAGGATAACTAGAGTTTCCACCTACTAGAAAGTTCTTTCTCTAGAATGTTCTTAAGAAAATAGAAGTAGTATATATAGAGGTAGAAGCATTGTAAATATGTCTTGTGGAATCATTTGTAATTTGAGCTCTACTCTATTGGAGGTTTCCCCCTCAAAGAGGCAAGTGAACAATGATTCCAGATTAATAAAGGCATATTATTTTGTCCCAGATTGTCCTTATGTTCACTATTTTGTTTCTTTATACAATATATATGGATAATATTTATGCACTTGCTTTGAAGATGTGTATTTGGTACCTTACAAGTGGTATAAAAGCACTTGACAATTTTTTAGAATTTGTTTTTAGGCTAGAGATGTGTTTTGACGTTTATACAGAACTCAAAGATTTGTCATTAAGTGGGTAACATGTGGTTAGGGAAGAATACATGCATGAAATACAAGAGGTTTCACCTAGTTGGAAACCCTTGTAACCCCTGTTGGTACCCCATCGAGTAGTATTGCATCATACAACACCTATATACATAACTTCACTTCCATGTACCCTTGGGTATATTGGGAGTCCTATAGATATTCTGAAACTAGCTCTCGATCAATCATTTGACTGCTTGAATACTATAGTGGAACTAAGAATAACACTCGGTAATAATACTCTTGCATACCTAGGTAATCAGGTAGTAAGGATACGGGTACGATTAAACCTCTTTAGTTAGAGCCCTAAGATATTGGGTCGAGTACTACTGCACAAGTATATAAGAGAGCTATAGCACAAGGCACTCCCTTGTCCTTAGGAAACTTGGAAACACTACTCCTTACTACCAGCCCAAATTTTTTTAGGAAATAGACATCCACACTAAACATAATTAAAAAGAAGAAGATAGAATTAAAGAAGAAAGCTAAATGACAAAACAATCATATGGTACACATAGATTTTACCCTAGAAACCCAACTCAAGAATACCAACATTGTTTGATAGTATTTATCTCTTTTTTTATTATTCATTGCGAATAAAGAGTTACATGTCTAACCTTGGTCTTCACCTAAGACATAATCACCATAATACTCTCTTGTGTTACACAAGAACAACCTTGCAACTAATTCACCTTACATCTACATGAACAACAACCTCTAAAGATATTGTTATAATGATTTTAGATTAGCTTCTACAGTATTACAACATGCCATATTTATAGGATTTACAGTAGGAAAAATACTTAAGAATGTCTCCGAAAAATGTTTATAGATCCATGCATATCATTGGCTTCAAATCCCACAAATCTTAGGATTCAGTTACAGTTGACTACCATTCAGATTACCAGTTGACTACCAGTCAACCTCCAGTCGGTCTTCAGTTAGTTTCAATTCGAAATCCTAACGGTATCTTCTTGGATAACCTCTCGAATTCCTACTTCCTTGGTCAAACACTTCAACCTTTGACTTGAACGTCTACTTAGAATTTCACTAAAAATAATACAACAACCCAACATTATCTCACTTGTTGTCTTCTTTACTGAAATAACATAACCTAAAATTTTGTTCGCAAACCCAGGGAAGCAATTCCCATTGCCTCTCTGCTCCAAGAGAACTGTTGGATTACTAAGAGGGGAGGTGAATAAGTAATAGAGCAATTATACACCATTTTAAACCAAATAATCCAAGTGTTATATCAATTTATAATTATCATCCAATAATGAACAATGAACAAATGAACAATCATACACATACACAGTACACCATTGTTTTATGTGGAAACCCAAAGAGGGAGAAAACCACATAATGATTTTTCTTATATGTCTTGAAGAATTACATTCATTGGAAGCACCAACTTCCTTTTTTTTCGAGCTGCAACTGGAAGGAGGCTCCAGTCCCCTAGTTTCTCAAGCTACAACCTAAGGGAAGCTCCAACTCCCCAATTCTATGGCTACAACCAGAAGGAGGCTACAACCCCCTATGTTCTCCGGCTACAATCATAAGGTGGCTACAACCACCTATCCTTGCTCTGTCCAATCGCCCTAAAGTAGAAGTAGAATGATGAAACCACTATCACACTATCACTATGAAATATACCGTTGTAAACCTATACCAATAAACCTGAACCATGCATCAACTATACATCAACCTTTACCTCAACTTGTAATCAACATGTACCATAAACAAGTGCATCAACCATGCACCAACCTGTACCAAAAAACTTGTAATCAACCTGTCCCATAAACAAGTGCAACCAACCATGTACCAAGTATGTACCAATCATGTGCCAACTACTCATCAACTATGATTCATCAATATGTACCAACAACATCAACTATACACCTCATGTATGTGCCACCTCATCAACTACTTGTCTCAACCATCTACCCAACATGTACCTTAACCAAAAGCTCTCATCAATTTCATCATTCAAATATTATTTGTAACTTTTTAATAGACCTGGTGTATATGATCACATACCTACAAACCTTCCTTAACTTTAACAACAAGAGACTAGCATTTTCCATCAAACTTTTCTTTAGTCTCACATGATTAGTTTTGGATTAGTCAACAACCCTAACTTGAAATAATAATAAATTTGTACTTGTAATGAATAAAGATATGAAACTGATATAAAATTTTCTTGATTTTGTTTTAATCAATTCCTCCAGGTGTCACTACTTGGAACCTCTCAGAAAAGGATTTATAGAAAAAATAACATACCTTGCTGAATTTTGGCTTATTCTAGAGAGCGACCTTGTAGAGCGTTCCCTGCACAAAATGTTTGTTGAATCAATATGAAAATATTAAAAAACATACTACAGGATGTACTATAACCAACACATTTTGTCTTACTGAATTTGGATCTTTTATGAAGAAGTTATGATGTTTTTACCCGAAACACCTGTTTTAGACTAGTTTCAGGACTAGCCACAAACCCTATTTTCCATGTAGTGTAACTCCAAAAATACAATGACCCTCAAATGAATGTTTTACCATAGATAATTGGATATGTTTCCTCAATGAAATAACATTTTCATGGTCTGAATCATTCTATAAAAAACATTATTGTGAAAATAATGAGATGACATGTAAATAACATACCTTAGAAAGCATCATCAAAATAATTTATCCTTCCTTGAATTCCGACCTTCTTTTCTTCACCTTTCCTTAGAAATTAGGCTTAGATATCCTTTGGTTACCTCAAACACCTATAGATATTCAATATTCTTAAGTGTGATCTAAAATGAGAGAGCCTTGCCTCTTATTTATAATCTCCAAGTAGCTTCCTTAAAAACATCTTTTAGGTCACTTTGCTCACTTTCCTTATTTTAGGGTTAACCCACTTCTCATTTCTCCATTAAATTTATTATTTAAATAATTTATTTTGTATTCACTTTGAATTATAGTACACTCATCAATTCACTTTATTATTTACCTTCTAAAATATCTTAAACCACTTTGATTACTTTGACCTTTTGGGGCTTCTAGATGACATATGATGGTCCTCCAACTTCGTAAGGCCATAAATCTCAAACTGTGAGGAGTTATGTGAAGTTCCATATACCACCAAAAATGGAATGACATGTACTATCCATATAGAATAGTATTACCTAAAAATATATCAAAACTCATACCATTATCCATCAAACAAACTTGGGTCTATTACCCAAATTTGGGTTCTCCAACTTCTCATGGCCATAACTCTCTAAACGTGAGGAGTTATGTGATGTTCCACATACCACCAGAAATGGGATGACAAGAAATATCCATCTTGGATAGTTTCACTAAAAAATTCATTGACCTTCATCTCATATTCCACAAATAAGCATGGGTTCTATAACCATACTTCTAGGATAACTCAATATGCAAAGCGTCTTCTCATGAGGGCTTTCACCATAAGGGGACCATTTTGGAGTTCATCCATTTGTACTTATTATCAACCATGACAAGAAAATAATGAGTCATATTTACATCAAACAAACTTGGGTCCATTATTGAAACCTTTGTGCTAATGGGCTTTCTTCAAGGGTTGACATCAATGACAACCAACCTTAATCAACAATCTCCCCCTTTGGCATTGATAGAAATGAGCTGATGCAAAACTAAAATTATGTCATGTAATACTGAAGTCATATCACTCATGCTCCCCTTGGAAACATGCCTCTGTCCTCTGCATCTTTGTGACCTTTTCTCCCCTTGGAACCATGCCTCTGTCATCTACATCTTTGAGACCATTGATCCCCCTGGAACCATGCCTTTGTCCTCTGCATTTGATGAATATCTCCCCCTTTTTCTTCGATGGAAAAGGTATCTTTCCATCCGGGTCTACTCCCCCTGATTGAATTGTCCTCTTTATGGTGCTTCTTCATGTACATCTAAGACATATACGATAATCATTCAAAATCATTCATTTTGGAGTAGAAATAACTCCGAGTCTCTGGCGAAGATACTCAAAGGCTTCTCATGGAAGTGGTTTTGTAAAGATGTATGCCACTTATTCTTTTGTGCCCACATACTCAACTCTGATGTTCATTTCTGCAACCCGCTCCCATAAAAAGTGATACTTGATTGGAATGTGCTTTGTCTTGGAGTGCATCACTGGGTTCTTTGAAATACTGATGGTGCTTGTATTATCACAATATATTGGAATGAGCTCATCATACTCAACCTGTATATCTGTCAGAGTTTGTTTCATCCAAAGAACCTGTGTACAACATGATGCTACTGCAGTATACTCTTCCTCGGTTGTATATAAATATACTGATGATTGTTTCTTGATTGTATATAAATATACCGATGATACTAAACGCTCACCCAAGTAGAACACTACTCCACTGGTGCTTGGTCGGTCATCAATACAACCTGCCCAATCTGAATCTGTGTAGGCAATAAGTGATAGATACTTTCCTTTTGGATACCATAATTCAAACTCTTATGTTCCTTTGAGATATCTAAAAATCCTCTTCACTGCTAATACATGTGATTCCTTTGGTGCTGATTGAAATCGTGCCACGTGTCCAACTGCTTGAATTACATTTGGTCTGGATGCTATCACATATCGTAGGCTGCCAATCATTGACCTGTATTTCCTCTGATCTTTAGACTTTGAATCATCATCTTTTCTCAACTTGAATTTGGTTTTCATGGGAGTGATAACTGGTTTGCAATCTTCCATTCTGAACCTTTTTAGCATTTCTCTAATATACTTGGTTTGATAAATAAAAATTCCTTGGTTTCTTTGACGTATCTTAAGTCCCAGAAAGAAGGATTGTTCTCCAATTAACAATATTTCAAATTCATTCTGCATATCCTTTGCAAATTTCTGGCTTAACTTGTCATCATCACTACCAAAAATAATATCATCAACATAAACTTCAATTAATAAAATATTACCTTGACTTACCTTGATGTAGAGGTTGTTGTTTGCACTTCCCTTTTTGAACCCTGCCTATTGTAGATACTTATCCAGTCTAGAGTACCATGCTCTAGAAGCTTGTTTTAGACCATTCAAGGCCTTCTTTAATTTACACACATAATCTGCGTTCTCTGACAACTGAAATCCTTCTGGTTGTTCAATGTAGACTTCTTCTTCAAGTTCCCCATTTAGAAAAGATGATTTTATGTCCATCTGATACACTTTAATATTTTTGGAGCATGCATAAGCTAAAAGCAAACAGGTTTCTTCCATTCTAGAAACTCGGGAAAATGTCTCTTCAAATTTGATTCCTTCAATCTGTGCATATCCTTTACATACCAATCTAGCTTTGTTCCTTTTAACATGTCCATATTCATTCAATTTATTCCTGAAAACCCATTTTGTGTCGATCACATTCTTATTCTTTGGTCTTGGAACCAATTCCCAAGTGTCATTTTTCTCTATTTGATCCAATTCTTCATCCATGGACTTATTCCAAAATTCATCCTTGTTGGCTTATTCAAAACATTTTGGTTCAATTGTAGATAAAAGTACTAGGTGTGTTTGGTTTGGTGAATAGATTCTTCTTCTAGTCTCAACTCCTGCATCTTTGTTTATGATAATCTGACCTGAAGGAGGATTCTTCTATACTTGTCTACTAGGTGTCTTTGGAGACACTTGTTGATATTTCTCTTCTATTTCTGTCAGATTCTGTTCATCTTCCTCTTCTACTTATTTTTCATCTTCTGCTTCTACTTCGAAAGGTTGTTCCATTGATTCATTTTTTCTTCTTTTGATTATGGTCTGCCATTTCATCAATTGTTACGTTGATGGTTTCCACAACTTTGTTCAATCTCATATTGTAACACTTGTATGCTTTCCTTGTACTTGAGTAACCAACACATACTCTTTTGTCCACACAAGAGTCAAACTTTCCCATTCTACCATCTTCTCTTTTGATGTAGCATTTGCTTCCAAAAACTATGAAGTGATTCAGATTTGTTGGTCTTCCTTTCCATAGCTCATAGGGATTTTTGTCGGTGTTGTTTCTGAGAATTATTCTGTTTTGAATGTGAAGGGTTGTATGCATTGCCTGTGTCCAAAATATATCTGTCAATTTGGAATCCATTAGCATTATTTGAGCCATTTCCTGCACTGTCTTGCTCTTTCTTTTAACAACTCTATTCTGTTGAGGTGTCCTAGCAACAAAAAATTGCCTTTTTATTCCATGACTGATGCAGTAGTCCATAAATTCCTTTGAAGTGAACTCTCCTCGATTATCAAATCTCAAGAATTTTATTTTTGAATCCATTTCATTTTCAACCATTTCCTTTTAGATCTTAAAGTTTTCAAAAGCTTTGTTGGCAAATGTTTAACAGGTAGCGTATGCTTGTCATTGATGGCAAGTACAACAGTGAAGATGGCAGGATCAGAGTGTGCATCGATGGAAAAACAGGAACAACGTAAGCTCAGGAGGAATTAGCGTAGATTTGAATGCAATGCATAGATGTGCACTAGGGATGAGGTTAACTCATGACTAAAGCTCAAGGGAGATAGCGTACTTAGAATCACTGGTGGATCAAAGGTCGAGGCCTTTGACACTTAGAAATTCTTCCAAGTAAGAAGGATGTGTAAGCTTGGAGGAGAAGCGTCGGTGATCGTTGGATCCCATCTCGAATTCTCGATGACCGTCAGATCTCAATGTAGATAAGAGGAGCACACAAATATGGAGGATAGATCTTGGGCGTTAGATCCAAGTGCAGGGTTTGACCACCATTGGATCGAGGAGAACCTGCACGTTCTTTAAAGTGCAAGGAGTAGAGGGCTCACAAATCCTGACAGCATGAGGGCCTTCAGATCTGAATAAAGAAAAGAAGAGCACGCTGACGAGGAGGATAGATCTCAGGCGTCAGATCTAAGCGCAGGGTCCGACCATCATTGGATCGAGGAAAACCTGCACGATCTTTAAAAGTGCAAGGAGTAGAGGGCTCACAAATCCTGAAAGCAGGAGGACCGTCCATCTCAGGGGGTTATGTGGACCATTGACCCGACTCCCTGTCGGAGTTTCAGGGATCAAGAGTTGGAGATGACAAGTAATATCATCCACAAAAATCCCTATTTCACGATATGCAAAATATCGACTGAATCTGAACCGTCAGATCAAGATGTGATCTAGACCGTCGATCTGACTCACGCCAGCAAACCACGTCAGCTAGGAACACATGGCACAACCAGGTAATGACAAGTGTCAGACTGATTCAACATGCCAAGCACATGTAAGTCATGAATCAGGGTGACATGTGGCAGTTATTTAACACATGTGACATCGGCAAACTTACACCATGTCGGAGTTTCGAGGATCACGTGTTGGAAATGTCAAAGAAACAATGCAACAGGAATCTCGATTTTGCGATATGCAAAACCGCGACTTAAATCGCAGCCATTGAATCAAGATCAAATTTGGACCGTCGATTCCAGTCCTTGTCGGAGTTTCGGGGATCGAGAGTTGGACATGTCAAAGATTATTGACATCAGGAATCTCGATATCTCGATATGTGAAATCGCGATGTAATCTGAGTCGTCAGATTAAGGTTGAATCTGGACCGTTGAATCCAGTTCTTGTCGGAGTTTCAGGGATCGAGAGTTGGACATGTCAAAGATTATTGACATCAGGAATCCCGATATCACGATATGTGAAATCGCGATGTAATCTGAACCATCAGATCAAGTGTTGATTGGACGGCTACTGATGCATGACACAGTGAAACTACCAGAAACCATTGATGGCGTTTGCTAGAGAATTCGAAGAGACCCCTGTGTGATCGCGAGAGGAGAAGAAGAGTCTCCAAGCTTCATCCAGGTTAAGGAAGACTATTCTTAGAAGGGATTGACAGATGGATGAGCGTGGAATCCTATAACTAAAACAGAGAAGGTGAGCTCGACTGTCACAGAGAAGATGAAGAGTCTCAACTGCTAGAGAGGCTGAGGAATCTCAACATAACATCCAGTGATGCTGAACGCATGGGAAAACGACCAGAGAAGCTGAAGAGTTACGATGATGATCACATAGAGCACTTGAGAGCTGGAGGATATTGGTGCGGTATGAGCATGCAGAGGAATGGTGAATATTGCATGCACAAGATGCACAAAAACTATATATACACGGTACAGAGAAGAGAAGGGTGTTGCTATTGGAGTTTGCTGTGGTTGTTGTTGGTGAAGGCAATTCATGTGTGAAGAAGGAGGAGAGTGCAGTAGCTGAATAGCACAGAAGAGGAACTGTGCAGTGAATGGACATGGCGCATAGAGCATAAAAATTGGAAGAACAGACAGCGCAAGTGATATGTGTAGAAAGGCAATGAGGCAGACAGAGCAACAAAATGCAGTAGAACAGTGATGAGTCTGGTAAGCCATTGTTGAGCATCATATCACTGTAATAAGTTTCAGTAGCAAAGATTTATATTTCAGGGTGGTTGGGAGGAGCTAAGGAGGACTGGTATCCTCAAAGGTTCAAGTGGGTGCTTGAACACAGGAAGTTGGTGCTAGAGAAACCAAGGAGTTGGTGCTTCCTTCTAGTTGGTGCTAGAGAAACTAGGGAGTTGGTGCTTCCTTCTAGTTGGTGCTAGAGAAACCAAGGAGTTGGTGCTTCCTTCTAGTGGGTGCTAGAGAAAACAGAGAGTTGGTGCTCTTAGCAAGTTGCAGCTTGCAAAACTAAGGTTGTAACCTCATTATGAGTTGGTGCTCATATGTATGATATTGTAAATAATGTAACTATTACTTATCATATAAAGAAAAAGAGGTTTTTACCCTGCATGGGTTTCCTCAGGAAATATCCGTCTCTATGTTTCTCATATATGTGAATGATGCTAAAAGTGCCATTGTTTATTTCCCTGCATTATTGTGATCATCATTCAGTATCTCTACAAAGAGTTTAAAAGAACCATAATTGTTTAAGAAGGGTAACAACTGATTCACCCCCCCTCTTAGTTGTCCAACAATTGGTATCATAGCTAGCCCCTTTTATCTAAGGGTAGATCCTAGAGATTAAACATGTCAAGCCATGAAGGAAATTCAACCAATAAGGCCCCTCTGTTTAATGGAACAAACTTTGCCTTCTGGAAAGTTAGAATGAGAACCTACATAATGGCTTTAGGTGCAGATGTCTGGGATGTGGTAGATATTGGTTATGTAAAGCCAGTTGTGCTAGCGAATAAGGATGAAAAACTAGAATTTAGCTTCAATGCTAAGGCTATGAATGCTATCTTGAGTGGGCTTGCAGAAGTAGAATTCGTAAAAGTTATGCACCTAGAAACTGCCAAAGAAATGTGGGACAAAATCATTAACAGTTATGAGGGTAATGAGAAGGTAAAGGATGCAAAGCTTCAAACCTACATAATACAGTTTGAATAGCTGAAGATGAAGGAAGATAAAACTATTGGAAAATACTTTCTGAGAATAGAAGAAATGGTAAATGCAATGAAGGCACTTGGTGAAACAATTGGGGAACCTTCTTTAGTTCAGAAAATCTTGATATCTCTCCCAGATAGGTTCAACCCGAAGGTCTCTGCTATAGAAGAACTTGATGATCTAAAAACCTTGCAGTTTGATCAACTTCTAGGAACACTGACTGCATATGAAATGAGAATAATTAAAGATCAACCCACTTCCAGAGAAGCATCATTTAAAGTAAACAAGAATGAGGATTCTGAGCCCGATGAAATTGAAGAAAAAATTGTGAAGAGACTGAAGAAGGGATCAGGCAAATACAAAGTTAAACTACCTTTCAAATGCTTTAACTGTGGAAGGGTAGGTCATTTTGCAAATAAATGTCCACACAAGAAACATGATCAGAACTATGAAGGTGAAGAGAAGCACAAATCTAGGATATTTGATAAAAAGAAAAGTTTATGTGTAAGCAATGATGACTCCTCTGAAGACACCGATAGTGACTCTTCCTATGAAGATAAGGTAAATGACTTCATGCTTATGGACAAAGAGAATTATGATAATAAAAACACAAGCAGTGATGAGAATGATGAAGAAGCTGTGGTTGACATGGAAGGAGAACTGATCAGTGCATTGGAAGAGATTGACAGACTAAGAATCAAGAATAGAAAGCAAAGACAATTGTTGATACAGTTAGAGAAAGATAGTCAAGAACCTGGTGAAGACCTTGTCCTACTAAAAGTAGAATTGGAAGAGGCAAAGAAAATCGAAGAGATTCTGAAACAACAGCTATCAAAAAAGAATACAAGATGTGAATCATTAGAACAAGAAGTAGTGAAAACAAGGAAAGAAATGGAGAAATTTCAAGCCTTGTATAATCAGAGTCTGTCAAGTATCAAAGCCTTAGAAGGATTAGCCACAATTCTGAATCAGCAAAGGAATCCAAAGCTGAAAACCGATTTGGGTTATGAAGAGGGATCAAGCAGTGGGAAGCTAGGAAATGAAGAACTCATCAAGTTTGTCAAAAGTACAACCAATGACAATAACAAGTCTGCAGAAACAAAGGAAGACAATCAGCCACCCAGGATGAGTAAATAAAAAGGTGCCAAGATTGAATCTGTAGAACGAAGAAATAATGCTCTCTCTGCTGGAAGACGTCATTAGCAAGAAAGAAATCGATTTGCTCAAAGAAGGCAACCATTTTCCAGGTACAAATAATTTTTCTATGGCCATTGCTTCTACTGTTCTAATTTTGGTCACAAAGCTGTAAATTGTTCCTTAAGACTTAGACATGAGCAATTAATATTTCAAAGGAATAAATATTTCCCACAACAACGAATGATACAGTCAAGTAATAATCCTTCACGGACTGCAAATTGCCAAATTAAGTCTGGACACATACATCTAAGGAGGCCAAGAAATAATCAACAGTCAA
>JASDQU010014649.1:105134-151286 GCA_032191745.1 Picea mariana | reverse complement strand
AGTTTCATATCTTTATTCATTACAGGTACAAAGTTATGATTATTTCAAGTTGGGGTTGTTGACTAATCCAAAACTAGTCATGGTTGAGACAAGCAGTTGATGAGTTGGCACATACATGAGGTGTATAGTTGATGATGTTGGTACATATTGATGAGTCATTTTTGATGAGTATTTGACACATGATTGGTATATACTTGGTACATGGCTGGATGCACTTGTTTATGGTACAGGTTGATTACAGGTTATTTGGCACAGGTTGGTGCATGGTTGATGCACTTGTTTATGTTGACAGATTGATATCTGTTGAGGATTGTTGCCTCATCCCAGTTGGTTTTGAGAATGTAAGCTAAGTATTGCATATAGAGATGGTTCTCTTGTAGAGTTGTACTCTATTCATTTGTTGCTGAAAAACCCCCAGATTGAAGTCCATAATAAAAAGAAAAATTGTACATACATCTTGTGTTCTTTGTGTTCCTTGTGGAGATGATTTGTTGATGATATGTTGTTGATATGTTTTCACATATAACTGATTATAAATGACAACAATGAGTAATGAGAAAATGTTGAATGTTAACTAAGGAGTTTTTGTGTAAGAGGGAAGTTTTGGGAAAAAGATCCCCACACTCATTNCCCCCCCCCATAAGTGTGGTAGGTGTGTCCAAAATCATACACATGCCCAATACACCAATGTTTTACATGGAAACCCAAAGCGGGAGAAAACCACATAATTCTTTTTCTTATACGTCTTGAAGAATTACATTCATTGGAAGCACCAACCTCCTTTGTTTTCCAACTGCAACTGGAAGGAGGCTCCAAACCCCTATATTCTCAGGCTACAACTTGAGGGAATATAGAACTCCCAAATTCTCTGGCTACAACCAGAAGGAGGCTACAACGCCCTATGTTCTCCGGCTACAACCAGAAGGTGGATACAACCACCTGTCCTTGCCCCGTCCAACCGCCCTAAAGTAGAAGTAGAATGATGGAACCACTGTCACACTATCACTATGAGATATACTGCTATAAAAATGTACCAATAAAACTGAACCATGCATCAACCATGCATCAACCTGTACCTCAACCTGTACTATAAACAAGTGCATAAACCATGCACCAACCTGTACCAAACAACCTGTAATCAACCTGTACAATAAAAAAGTGAAACCAACCATGTACCAAGTATGTACCAATCATGTGTCAACTACTCATCAACTATGACTCATCAATATGTACCAACATCATCAACTATACACCTCATGTATGTGCCACGTCATCAACTACTTGTCTCAACCATGTACCCAACATGTACCTTAACCAAAAGACCTCATCAATTTTATCATCCAAATATAATTTTTAAATTTGAAATAGACCTGGTGTATATGATCACATGCCTGGAAACCTTCCTTAATTTTAACAACAAGAGCCTAGCATTTTCATCAAACTTTTCTTTAGTCTCACATGACTAGTTTTGGATTATTCAACAACCCTAACTTGAAATAATCATAACTTTGTACCTGTAATGAATAAATATCTGAAACTGATCCAAAATTTTCTTCAGTGTGTTTTGTGCAATTCCTCCAGGTGTCACTACTTGGAACCTCTCATACAAGGATTTATAGAAAAAATGGCATACCTTGCTGAATTCTGTCTTATTCTAGAGAGCAAACTTGTAGAGCATGCCCCACACAAAATAATTTTTGAATCAATATGGAATTGTTACAAAACACACTAAAGAATGTACTATAACCAACACATTTTGTCTTACTGAATTTGGATCTATTATGAAGAATTTATGACGTTTTTACCCAAAACACCTGTTTTAGTCTAGTTTCAGGACTAGCCACAAACCCTAGTTTCCACGGAGTGTAACTCCAAAAATAAAGAAACCCACAAGTTGGAGTTTTTACCATAGATACTTGGATATTTTTCCACAATGGAATACCAATTTAACTGTCTGAATCATTCTATAAAAAAAGTGATTGCAAAAATGGTGAGATGACCTATAAATAACATACCTTAGAAAACATCATCAAAAGAATTTATCCTTCCTTGAATTCTGGCCTTCGTTTCTTCACATTTCCTTAGAAATTTTTCTTAGATATACTTTGGTTACCTTAGACACTTATAGATATTCAATATTCTCAAGTGTGATCTAAAATGAGAGAGCCTTGCCTCTTATTTATAGTCTCCAAGTAGCTTCCTTGAAAACATCGTTTAGGTCACTTTGCTCACTTTCCTTATTTTAGGGTTAATTGTGAGGAGTTATGTGACGTTCCACATACAAACAAAAATGGAATGACATGTACTATCCATATAGAATAGTATTACCTTAAAATATATCAAAACTCATACCATTAACCATCAAACAAACTTGGGTCCATTACCCAAACCTGGGATCTCCAACTTCTCATAGCCATAACTCTCTAACCGTGAGGAGTTATGTGACGTTCCACATACCACCGAAAATGGCATGACAAGAAATATCCATCTAGGATAGTTTCACTGAAAAATTCACTGACCTTCATCTCATTTTTACACAAATAATCATGGGTTCTATAACCATACTTCTAGGATAACTCAATCCGTAAAGCTTCTTCTCGTGAGGGATTTCACCATAAGGGGACCACTTTGGAGTTCATCCATTTGTACTTATTATCAACCATGAAAAGAAAATAATGAGTCATATTTACATAAAAAAAACTTGGGTCCATTACCCAAACCTTTGTGCTACCAGGCTTTCTTCAAGGGTTGACATCAATGACAACCAACATTAATCAACAAGAACCTCACAACACTCATAGAACTGGTCAATGATTCTGCTATGTTTTCCAATGTGTTTACTTTATCCAAAAAAAACTTGTTGATTTCCACCATGTCTCTCACAAAATGTTATTATACATCGATATGTTTCATCCTGGAATGATAAGTTGGGTCCTTTGCTAGAAATATTTCTCTTTGACTGTCACAATTTATCTTCATACCTCTCTACTCAAACTCGAATTCTGAATACAACCATTGCATCCATACTTCTTCTTTTCTTACATGAGTGGCTACCATGTATTAAAATTCTATTGTTGACAAGGCTACAAATGCCTATCGCTTTCTCATCCAGTTGATTTCTCCAGTGAACATCTTAAACACATATCCATTGGTTGAACTTCATTGATCTAGATATCTAGCCTAGTCAACATCGACAAAGACATGTACATATACTTCCATGTGAGCTTCATGTTTCCCTTGGTAACATATAGCATAATATTTTATTTCACACAAATACCTGAACACTCTCTCGATAATTATCTAGTGCTCTTTCCTCGGTGTCGACATGTATATTCTCAACACTCCCATTACATGGGAAATGTCTAGTCGAGTTCATACCATCATAGACATCAGACTACCAAAATGGAACACATTCCATGTCATCTATTTCTTCTTATGTCTTCAAACATTGTTTAACAATTAACTTTACTCCCACATGAATTGACACCTTAAGAGGTTTTCAATCTTGCATGTTGAAATTCTTCAAGATTGTTTCAATGTATTTCCTATGGTTCAACCAAATCTTTCTAACTTCCCAATCTCTCTTGATCTCCATTCCTAGAATGAATTTCGTTGCATCGTGATCCTTCATGTTGAACTTGGAGGATAACTGCTTCTTCACACCCTTTATTGCATCCATGTTGTTTCCGAACAGTACCATATCATCGATGTACAATGTTGTAGATTTTAACCTTGTACAATTAATTACTGCAAACATATTCTTATTAAAAGCATAAAATATATAATGATACACACACATTACATAAATATTTTTACCCTGGAAACCCAAACTAGGAAAATCAACAACCTATTTAGAGTCGCACCTCTAATATTTTATTCATCATACTTCGTCATTGTTTACAATTCAATACATATAGGATATTGTGGCATCCAAAACATCTAATTCATTGACTTGAATTAGTTAAAAACCCTAATTCCTTGACCGAAATTAGAAAACCATTGGAGAAAACCATTTGCCAAAAAATCGCCAAAAGCAGACGCAAAATCTACAAAAAAAGGATGCAAACAATCACCATTTTTTTTTTAGTGGGGAATCCACCCCTGAACCCCCTTATAGGGAGGATCATAGCCCCTGTTCTCCCATAACAATGTACAATACATGGGATCAGTTTTGAAAAGAATATAACACATACCTAACATTCTCCCACATGTTGTTTTCTTTGCATACAGTTAAAGGTTTACATAGTCAATAATTCATGGCAAAAAATTCCCATAGATCATCTACACGAAGAGAACTTCTCAGTGCTCATAGATTTTGTTAATGAATCTACAACATTCTCCAAAGTTTCCACCTTCATCAATGACACCTTCTTTTCTTCAACCTTGTCTCTCACAAAGTGATACTGAACATCAATATGCTTAGTCTTTGAATGATAAGTCAGGTTCTTCACCAGAAAGATTGCACTTTAACTGGAACAATATATCCTTACAACTTTTTGGACCAACCTATACCTGAACACAATATTTGTAACCATACTACTTCCTTTATTGCATGAGTGGCTTCCATGTATTCAACTTTTGTAGTAGAGAGTGCCACTAAAACCTGTCTTTTGCTCATCCAACTGATTTCTCCTCCAAACCGATTAAACACATGCCTGCTTGTAGATATTCTAGAATCCATATCTTCAGCCCAACCTGAATCCATAAATCCATGTATGTACAACACTCTATCCAAACCTAGTCTTCCTTGATATCACAATCCATAACTATTGCTTCCACACAAATACTAGAAAAACCCTCTTTACTGTTGTCCAATTCTCCTTCTTTGGTTTTGACATATACTTGCTCAAAACTAACATTGCATGTGAAATCTATGGTCTAGCATAGACCATTGAATACATCAAATTTCCAACTTCACTAGCGTATGGAACAAGGGACATGTCCTCTTCCTATTCCTATGTCTTTGGACACTGATCTTCATATAACTTTACACCTATAGGAATAAGAACCCTGATCGATTTATGTTACTGCATATTAGACCTTTGCAATATCATCTTGATATTTTTCATTTAATTTAAACAAAGTTTCCTATTTTCCCGATCTCTTTAATTTCCATTCCCAAAATGAAATTTGCAGCACCAAGATCCTTCATGTCAAACTTAGAGGACAAATGAGTTTTCACATCCTGGATAATCTCCTTGTCATTTCCTATTAGCAACATATCATCCACATACAAGACCAAATAAATGATATTATCATTGATTAATTTTAAATGGACACAGTGATAATATTTTCTCCTTGTGAAGCCAAGTCTCAACATATAAGTATCAAATTTTTGATACCACATCATTGGAGATTGATTTAACCCATACAAGGACTTTTTGAGCCCGCATACTAGATTTTTCTTTCCTTTCATAGAAAAGACTTCTAGTTGCTTCATGTAGATTTATTCTTTCATTTCCCCATGTAGGAATGTTGTCTTCACATCCATCTATTCCACTTCAAAATAAAACACAACAACAACAAATGAAATACATATAATAGAATTTAACTTGGAAACAGGAGAAAAAAATATCACCAAAGTCAATTCCCTCTACCCCTTTTTCTACTAACCGATATTTGTATTTCTCCACTTTTCCTTATGTATTTAGCTTCTTCTTAAACACCCATTTTCTACCAATGGGACTTCTTCTAGAAAAAAAACTCCACTAGATCCAAAGCCTCATTCTTTTTCAAGGATGCCATTTCTTCAACCATGGCCTTTTTCCATAGTTTTCCATCATATGAATCCATTGCTTCCTTAAAAGTTCTAGGATCATCATCAGTAATAGACAAAGAAAAATTTGAATGAAAATCAGGTGGATTATACCTTTCCAGTTATCTTCTTTCTCGAGATGATCTCTTTAATATTAGAGTATGAGGATCTTCTTCTTCTTATTCCTATTATTCTGTAGAGTTTGATTCATTATCCTTCAACTCAAACTCTATTTTATTTGGTTCTTCCTTCCTTGGTAGGACTTCATGTTTGACAACATATTTGATTTCTCTAAATACCACATCTATGCTATACACTACCTTCTTATTTCATAGGTTCCAAAGATTATAACCTTTTATACCATCGTTATTCCCAATAAATATACATTTTTCAACCTTTTTATCTATCTTACTCTTGTTTTCCCTTGGAATGTGAACATAGGAATCACAACCATGTGTGACAAAGGGTTTCTTACCAATCCATACCTCATGTGGAGTATTTTCATATAGTGTTGATGAGGGTGATCAATTGAATAGGTAACATGTATTACCCACTGCCTCTACCCATAATTCCTATCCTAACCCAACACCACTGAGCATGCACCTTTCTTTTTTCATCAACATCATGTTCATCCTTTCTGCAACTCCATTATGCTGAGGTGTATATGGATTAATATTCTTCCTTTATATACCACACTTCTTACAAAATTCTTCAAATTCATTTATGAATAACTCTCCACCATTATCCATCCTCAACACCTTAATTCTTTTATATGTTTTATTCTCCATAAGAGACTTAAACTCTTTAAACCTATCAAATAATTCAAATTTATTTATGAGGAAATATATCCATTTATTCCTCGAGAATTAATCTATAAATGAGACATAATACACATATTTTCCCAGTGATGGAACCAACAAATATCCAAAGACATCATTGTGCACCAACTGTAAAATTTCCTTTGCCCACATTGCACTAGAGGGGAATCTTACCAGATTCTTCTTCCCATATACAAAATGCTGACATAAATCAAAATACAAAGAGTATTTAGACATACCTTCATTCATACCTTTACCATGTATTACTTAAAGGCCCTTCTCTCCAATACACCCCATTCTTTGATGTTGCGACATAGTATTTTGTCCAGAGACTGTAGGAGTTTTTTCTTCTCCAGCTCCAATATCGGGAAAAATGTAATTGTTGCACTTATCACTAATAATGATTCCTTTTAGATTATACATAGTTCCAAACCAAACTCCCTTCAACAAAACAGTTTCTCTTCGAACCATCCTGTAGGTTTTTTTCTCAAACATTATTTTAACCCATACATCGCCCATTTTTCTTACAAAAATTAAATTTATGGCCAATCCTAGGATGTGCAGAACATGAGGGAGTGTTCTAATCCTACCATCCATGATATTCAACTTGGAGTTTCCTCATCCTATTATTTTTTTTGTCGATTCATCACCTAGGAAAACATCACATCCATCATACCTTTCATATTCACAAAACCACTCCCCTTGAGAAGTCATATGAAAGTATGCACTTGATTCAACCAACAATGCCTCATGATATACATGTGTGCTTGAAGAAGCCAAGTACACATCTCCTCCTTTTTTTGCAGAGCGTTTTTCTTTTGTAGAGGCAGAATCATCAGATCCCTTCCCTCTCTTAACACTTTTGGATATACATTGCTTCTTGTAGTGCCCTTATTTTCCACATTTCCAGCATACCTTTCAAAAATTTCTAGGAGATTTAGATCTACCCTTAGATTTAGATCTACCACTTGAGGAATTAGATCTATAAATTTTTTGGGATCATCCTCTTGTAAATAATTCATATGGGCTTTGTCCTTCCATGCTCTTTAACATCATATCCTCCTCCAACAAGGATGATACCACATCATCAAAACTTAAAGTAGTTATATTACTACCTATGGCCAAAATTGGACAATCCCATGAGTCTGGTAAAGAGAAGAATAAATTGATACACTTATCTTCATAAGAAATCTTAATATCAACAAATAATAACTGACTTGCCACAATATTGAAGGCATTCACATGCTCTGTCACCAAATCTCCATATTTCATCCTCACGTTGTAGAACGTTTTTTGCAAGAACAATTTGTTTACTAGGGACTTTGACTGATACAAAGTCCCTAAATTATCCCACAATTCCTTGGTTGTAGCTTGCCCTGAAACATTCAATAATACTGAATATGAGAAACAAAATCAAAATGTTCTCTTCGCTTTCCGATCCAAAATTTTCTAGTCTTCTATTGACATTCCTGTAGGTGCAGTACTTGGATCCATAATTATCCATTGATATTTTTCCACCAAAATATCTTCCATCTTGACCTTCCACAACTCAAAACGTTTCCCATTAAATTTCTCGATTCTATTTTCGAACTGCTTGCCATTTCTTTTCACCCGAAGAATCAATACCACATATCTCCCATTATAACAAGGTTTATCATATACCCGAGCCAAACCCTTAGCCACAAAGGCGTTCCCTTGAAGCCAATAACAACTCGGATACCATATGTAGATTTTAACCTTGTACAATTAATTACTAAAAACAAATTCTTAATAAAAACAAAAAAGATACAATGGCATACACACACATTACACAAATAGTTTTACCCTAGAAACCCAAACAATGAAAACCAACAACCTGTTTAGAGCTGCACCTCTAATATTTTATTCATCATACTTCATTGTTTAAAATACAATATATATATATATATATATATATATAGGATACTGCACCATCCAAAACCCATAATCCATTGACTTGGATTAGTCAAAACACTTAATTCCTTTACCGGAATTAGAAAACCATCAACGAAAACCATGCACCAAAAAACCATCAAAAATAGATGCAAAAACCCAACAAAAACGGTTGCAAAAAACTGCCATTTTTTTTTTTTTTTTTCAGGGGATTTTTCCCTAGACCCCCTCAGAGGGGGGACACCATCCTCTGCCACCCCCCTTGATACCATATTAGTTTATTATACATGGGATAAATTTTCAAAGAATAAAACACTTACCCAATAAATGCTATATATATGAAACACCCACCTTCTTCCTTGTAATATACATAGTGATCAACCTTGCTTCTAACCAATCCAAAACTAAGGATGTATGTGTCAAAATTTTGGTACCACATATTTGGTGATTGATTTAGACCATAAAGGGATATTTTCAACTTGCACACTAGCTCTTTCTTTCCCTTTACTGCAAATCCTTCATGTTGTTTCATGTAGATTTATTCTTCTAGGTCCCCATGTAGGAACGCCGTTTTTACATCCATTTTCTCTATTTCAAGATCAATTGTTGCAGCCATATACACTAGTACTCTAATGGAATTTAATTTTTCATTAGAGGAAAATATTTCACCGAAGTTGACTCCTTCAACTTGGGAATATCCTTTCTCTACCAGTCGAGCTTTAAATTTATCGACTTGACCTACTGCGTTCATATTTTTATTGAACACCCACTTGCTTCTGACAGGTTTTATTCCATTAGGAAATTACACAAAATCCCACTTCTCACTTTTGTGCAAGGATTGCATCTCTTCAATAATGACATCCTTCTAGAGTCTATCCTTTATTGAATCGACTACCTCCTTGACCAACTTCGGCTCCTCATCAGTGGAAGTTAACACAAATGCAGAATGGAGATCATGTGGACTATACCATTCAACTAGTTTTCTTACTTGTTCAGACCTCCTTACATATGGGGTTAGTTGTTCCACTTCTTGATCTATTTCACTTGACTCATATGAATCATCTTCTGCATTCCTTAATTCAAACCTCACCTTTTATGGATCTTTCTTTGTTTGAACCACTTCAGACTCAAACGTACCTCCAACTTCCATGAAACCACATATTGACTTTACCCTTTTTTCCTTGATGTAGGATCCCATAGCTTATATCCTTTCATTCCTTCCTTGTACCCAATGAAAATACACTTGATTGCCTTATTGTCTATCTTTCTTCTCTTTTCCTTGGGAAAATTCACAAATGCATTATAGCCAAATACTTTGAGATGTGAAAGTGAATGTTTATTTCTAAACCATACCTCATGAGGAGTCATGTCGAATAGCATCGACGAAAGAGAAATATTTACCAAATATTTTGTAGTGGCAACTGCCTCTACCTAGAATTCTTGTGCCAACCCAACACCACTTAGCATGCTCCTTGCCTTGTCCATCAATGTTTTTTTCATTCTCTCAATGACTCCATTTTTTTGTGGGGTATATGTTGTGGTATTTTGGAATTCTATTCCATACTTCTTACATAATTGCTCAAAATCCTTTCCACATAATTCTCCACCATTGTCAATTATCAACATTTTGATCTTATTATTTGTCTGGTTTTCCACAAGAGATTTAAACTATTTGAATTTCTCGGAAACCTTTGATTTATTCCTCAGGAAATAATGATCCATGTCATCCTAGAGAAATCATCTATGAAGGAGACATAATATAGGGATCCACCAAGTGAAGGGACTATAACAGGCCCAAACACATCACTATGAACCAATTCTAGAATCCCCTTTTCCCTTGTCGCTCCAGATGGGAACCTAACCCAATTTTGTTTTCCATATATGAAATGTTCACAAAAATCGAATTCCAAAT
Source organism: Picea mariana (assembly GCA_032191745.1). NCBI lineage: Eukaryota > Viridiplantae > Streptophyta > Pinopsida > Pinales > Pinaceae > Picea > Picea mariana. The sequence continues at coordinate 140,890 of JASDQU010014649.1, read as the reverse complement.
CAAAATTAGTAAACCCTTTGACCATATCATTTTTGTGCATGGCTCGAAGTTATTTTTCTCCAATGTGTCCCATCCTGTTGTGACATAACATGGTCGGGTTGACTTGTCGAATAACTTTCAAGTCCGTTTGAATTGACTCAGCCTGAGATGATTTGAGTCGAGTGTTACGATCCAACGACTTAAAAATGATAAAAAAATTCAATGAATACAATCCACTTTGAGGGGAAAACCTCCTTTTACAATTTATCCAATTCAAAATATAATATGATATGATATTATAGTATCCTAAGAATAGGTCTCCTTGATATATAGGTTTCCTCTTCCATTGGTAGGTTCTTCCATTTGACGAGATACTTAGTAATTGTTTGACTTTTCAGCTGGTTAATCCTTGTTTCAAGGATTGTTTCTAGTTCTAGTATGATTTTCACTTCTTCATTAATTTATGGTAAGATAGTTTGGAACATGATTTTGTTGTTGATTACCTTATTTAAGTAAGAAACATGGAAGCCTGGATGCACCTCTGAAGATGGGGGAAACTCCAATTTGTAAACCATACTTCCAATCATTTGCAACACCTTAAAGGGGCTATAATATTTGGGTGTTAATTTATTTTCCTTCTTTTGTTGTTTGAGGGACATCTATTTATATGGTTGTAGCCTCAGAAATTCCCAATCCCCCACTTCAAATTCCCTTTCACCGCGATGTTGATATGCTTGTTATTTCATCCTATTTTGTGCCATAACCAAGTTGTCCTTAAATAGTTTGAGAAACTCTTGTTGGTTCCCTATGTGGCTCTCCACAGCTTGAACCTTTGTATTCCCTTTCAAAGGTGATGTAATGGATAGAGGATGATATCCATAAAGTCTCATAAATGGGGACATTTTTTAGGAAGTATGGAAGGATGTGTTGTACCACCATTTCGCCAAGGGGAACCACTTGACCCATTGTGTATTTTTATTGGATGCAAATTAATGAAGATGACATTTATTCACAATATTATTTTTCCCACCATATTGAGGATAGTAAGATGAATTATGAGCTAATTGAGTACCCAAACAAAAAAATAATTTAGTCCAAAAATTTCTAGTGAAAATTGGATCTCTGTCATTTACAATAATCTTGGGGACTCCATGTAGATTTTGAATTGTTTCCATGAATGCTACAGCTAATGTACTAGATTTGAAAGGATGAAAAGAGAGAGAAAATAGGCATACTTTGTCAGTCGATCCACTACTACCATGATGGCAGTATTTCCTTTGGATTTGGGTAAACCTGTAATAAAATCCATTGAAACTTCTTCCCAACGTTGACTTGGTATAGCTAATGGTTGTAGGAGACCTGACGTCTTGATTGTCTCTCCTTCATTTTGTTTCCAGACCAAACACTCATACAAAAACTTTTGAACATCAATTTTAAGACCTTCCTAGAAAAAATCCTTCTTGATCATGTGGTACATTTTCAAAAATCTTGAATGTCCTCCTATAAGAGAAGTTTTCAATTCCAGGAGGACCTTCTATTCGAGTTGGAAATTCTTACATAAATATAGGCGATCATGATACCATAACAAATCATTTTTCCATAAAAAATTATATAATGAACCGGGATCCTCTTGTAGTTGTTGAATGATATTACATACATATTGATCTTGCTTACATTGTATCTTTGCTTCTTCCACCCAATCAGATTGTAGAATAGAAATAACACATAGTGAACCTTTTGTTTCTTCTTCTTTCCTTGAAAGGGAATCTGCCACAACATTTTGTTTTCCATTTTTGTAGATAATTTCAAAGTCATAACCTAGCATATTTGTAACCCATTTTTGTTTATCTTATGAAGATAAGATCATTTCTCCAAGAAGTACTTCAAACAATCATGATCTATTTTTACTTTGAAGTGTCTTCCTATTATATAAGGGTTCCATTTATGAATTGCATGTACTATAAACAACATTTATTTTTCATAAATGGGCTTGATTAAGTTTTTTCCTTTAAGTTGGTTGATTTCAAAGGAAAGGGGCCTTCCTTATTGCATTAAGACTACACTAATTCTGTGTCATGAGGAATCACACTCCACAATAAATGTTTTTGTAAAGTCAAGCATGGCCAGGACACAAGTTGTACACATAGCCTCCTTAAGTTGTTCAAAATATTTGGTTTCTTCTTTGGTCCAAGAATATGCTTCCTTATTTAATAATGTTGTTAGATGTGTTGCTATTTGACCATAGTTCTTGACTAACACTCAGTAATATCCTTCCAATCCTAAGAATCCTCTAATTTTCTTAAAGGTTTTGGTAATTGTTTGTTGAAATATTGTAACTTCGAAGAATATTTTGCCTAAGAGGGAATGTTGAATAATATTATTATATTGTATTTATTAATTAGGCCCTATTGTGCATTTGGAAAATTCATCCCTTTTGTGCCTTGAAATTTAAATGTAAATTAAGAGGGTAAAGTGACAGGTCGACCCAGACCTAATTATAGGCTGGCTAGGCCACTATTTATAAGAGAGGCTAATGTCTCATTTGGACACACTCACCAACCAGCTCTACAGTGCACAAGTCATGGAGGAGAAACTGATGCAACTGGGGGTGATGTAAAGGAGGGTCTTGGTCTATGTCTTGGTATCTCTTGGTTAAGTATTGCACTACTCTTTCCTAGTGAAGAAGTATAGGAGGATATTCTTCTTTTTTTCTGGTCTATTTATATTGATGAAGTGTTGTTGGGTTTTCTTCCCCATGAGGGTTTCCTAGGATAATTAGTGTGTCTCTATTGTTTCTATGATTGACTCTCTTTCAGTGATATTATTTATGCAGCTAATGTGCTAAATGATTATAATAATAAAGAAGAACCATAACTGCTAGTTGTATAATTAAAACTTCAACATGGTATCAGAGCAGGCCTGAAAGAGACCAACTCACAATCCAATTTTTAGTATTGCAACTGTTGCAAAATTATGGTTTTTGCATAAACCCTAAGTGTGACATTTTCCTTGTTTAAGGAGGAGGTTGGAGAAAGTAACCACACCTAGGGAATCACCCTAGGAGGGCACATCTAGTCCCTGGATCAGAATTCTGAAATTTGAAGTTTGATAAATTAGGGTTTCCTTATAAAATCCTAAGTTGCAGTACCAGTTTCAATGTCAGTTCCTTCGTACCAGTTTCTTCATGCCAGTTGCAGTACCATTACCAGTTACAGTAATTTTTTTTTTGAAGTGTTGGGATTGATTTTTTATTGTCTTAGTGTGCCTTACCCTAGAAAATATCTAGCTACCTTTAAATTAAAAATTGAAGCACCTTTGAAGTTTTAAAGGTTAGATATTCCTTGTCGCTGCTGCTGGATGGTGCCATTACCTTCCGATACTGCTAGAGGTATGTACTTACATATGTTTAAACTGTATCATTATTTTAAAGGGTATTTGCAGGAGAAAGGATATTTTGTCTAAACAACAATCGTAGATCCAGAGGGATCTCAGATCCAACACATTCAAAGGAACTACACACCACAGGTTTGATTACTTTGATATGCCTCTACTTATTATGGTATTGTTGTAATATTATGAATATCCATGTTTCATTTTGATCTATTGAATTCATCATACTAAGCATTGGTCAAAATTATAGTCAAAGTATTAGATTGATTAAAGTTGAGATTATAGAGTTTATTCCCTAACTCAAATTTATGTCAAGATAACATATTATCTTAGTACAGAGGACATGTTGAAGAAAATACTTGTCATCTTGAATGAAGGAGACTCGAAAGAAAAAAAAAACACACTCATTCTTGAGGATAAGACTCCGGGTTCCGGGTTTGATTGATTAAATTGATAAGATTTAAATTTACACATATCAAGTTTGATAACTGCTAAACACTATAGTTGTGACAACAATATTTGAAATTTTTTATTATTGAATACTTGGTAGCATGAGAGAACTATTGAGATAAATGCTTACTGTAATCATTTAATATATATAACTAACATCTCCTCTAGGAGAAACCTGCTATTTTGTTTCCAGGTTACCATGGATGAATGATTGATCACAACACTAGAAGAGTGTTTCTCTCATTCCTTATTATTGTATTTATTACTTTTTACCCTTGTTCCCTTGTTTCAGGTAGGTCACAAGTGATAGCTCTTGAGCTACTGTGACAATTTTTCTTGCTATTGTTTTATTATTATTATAAATAATATTATTCTTTTCTTTTGTTTTTCCCTTGTTGTTCTTGTTCCAGGAAGGTCATAGGTGATAAACCCGATGAAGATATATTGACGGTTGCAGGAGGAAACACATTAGATGAGACATGAAGCAGACTATCCAAGTTGTATACATGACCATATACATCCATGTACCAAAGAAGATGAAGAAGAAGTTACTTTTGATATAGAGAGTATCTCAAATGGAGATTTATTGTAAGGAGAAGAAGGCTCCAAATATGACTGAAAATTAGAATATAACTCACAATAGACTTGGTGAAAGGATAATGAATCCACCTTGATAGGAAGAAACATTTGTTTGAATTCTGACTTAAATTTTCATATTAAGACTTGGTATTCAAAACCAAGTATATCCTGCAAAGACTATGAAGTTTTTGTAGACTCAGAAGAAATCAAGACTCAGAGTAAGCCTGATCTCAGAAAGGATTAGATGGGAAAAAGATACATCTTCTAGGACTGAAAAATAGATTCCATGAGTTGAGAAGACTAGATACTAGCTTCAAAGACCTCTAGAAGACATGACATCTCCTGAGAAGATTCCCTTGTTTCAGTGATAGATGAGGAAGCCAATCAGAAGGATTGGGATACAATTTTTTCCTTGAGACCAGAAGGGAAGTCAATGGTGAATTCCAAGATTAATCTAATAGATCAAGCATGCTGCAAATAACAATATAAATATGTACAAATCCTAATTTGTGTCCAGAGAATTCTCCTAGCAATAGGGAGAAGACTATGACGATACACTTGCTCTAGTAATCTGAAGAAGTATATATAGAAAAAAAATGATTCATTAAAATAAGCCAACACAATATGAGATTCATAGGGAGAAGGTATGAAAATCCTTGTATTTGAGATTGAGTTATCTCTAGTACCAGTTGGTGCAGTACATGAGTCAAGACATGGAGACATGACTACAATAGAATATTGTGTTACTTATAGATATAGAGGATAAGCTACCACTAATATTAGTTATTAATCCACTCTCAGTTTTAGATGAAGTTGTTTCCATGATAGAGTAGAGGAGTTACTCTTAGAGTTCAACAACCATAATGGCAATGGAGAAATCATTTTGGTATTTAGAACAGTTGTAGGTGCATAGTCCCAGTACCAGAGTAATAGTAGCAGAGAGAGTAGAGGACATACTCTCAGGAAGTGAGACAAATAATCCTTTGTAGAAAACACTTAGAGATAACACATGATTGTGCATATTAAGTTTCAACTGAGTAAGTTGAAGCAATCTCCAAGATATTGATATTGCAGGATTGATAGTTTTATGATGATCTTGGGATTTACCAAGAGTAAATCTTATCCAAACCTTTACTTCAATATTGAGAATGATGGACCAGTTGTATTGCTTCTATACATGACTGAATTATTCTTGACAGATGAAGAAAACCTCATCACAGATTGTAAGAAGAATCTTGCCGCTGAATTTGAAATGAGGACCTAGGATCGATGCATTATTTCTTAGGTCCTGAAGTATGGCAGAGCCCACAAGAGATTTTCCTTAATCAAGGAAAGCATGATGTGGAAATTTTGAAGAGATTTGATATGATGGACTGTAGATCCATGTCCACTCCTATGGATATGAATCTAAATCTATTGGTTGATACTTCATTAGAAATAGTTGATGTTACTCTATATAGACAGATTATTGGTTCGTTGATGTATTTGATGAACACCAGACTAGATATATGCTTTGCTGTGAATACCTTGAGTCAGTATCCGGTGAATCCCAGACATGTCAACTTGTAGCTACAGATCATGTGATGAGACACCTTAAGGGTACGTTGGACTATGGTATATGTTATACTAGAGACTACGACTTCAGATTGTATGGCTATACTGATTCATATTGGGCTAGAAGTGCTTCAGAAAAAAAAAAAGAAAAAAAAAAGAGACTATGTTGTTTCTGTTTGGGGTTATCCATGACTTCGTGGAAAAGAAGGAATCAATACAGTATTTCTCTTAGCATGGAAGAAGCAGAGTACATTGCAACATGTTCTGCTAGTTGTGAAGCCATATGGCTTCAGAAGTTGTTGACATGTCTGTTTGATTCGAAGATGGAAGCTACCATGATTATATGTGATAACCAGAGTTGCATAAAGATGAAAAATAACCCAATGTTCCATGATAAGATGAAGAAAATAAAGATCCAATATCACTACATTCATGACATGGTGCAGAAGGGATATGTAAAGCTCCAATATGTTGGCACAAATGAGCATGTTGCAGATGTCTTGAATAAGCCTCTATCTCATGTGAATTTTGAGTACTTCCAAGATAAGTTTGGTGTAGTCTGAAAGGGCCTCCCTCAAAAGGGGGAGTGATGTTGATGATACTATGGTATCCTAACCAACAACAGGTAGCCCAGTTATGATTTTATACCCTAGGGCACTGATCATCCCTGGGCAGATCTCAAATTTCTGGTAAGGACGGTCTGTCAGAGTACCTATGCATGTATATGCCAGCTTTGGTCAGTAGTTGTAGCTCAGTTATGATTCTATATCATAGGGAATCTTACTATTCTTGGGAATATCCCGAAGTTTTGGTAAGGATGATCTGTCAGAGTACCATTATGTTGCCAGATATTGATGTTGATGTTCCAGCTTCGTGTTGTTAATGTTGATGTTCTAGCTTCATGCTGTTGATGATGTTGATATTCCAGCTTCGTGTTGTTGATGTTGATGTTCTAGCTTCATGTTGTTGATGTTGATGTTCTAGCTTCATGTTGTTGATGATGATGATGTTACTCCATCTTCGCGTTGTAGATGATGATGATGTTCAGTTTCTACTAATGATGATGATGAGAGAAAATTTTCATGACCTATAGATATGGCCGATAGTATTCCCGATGCTGATGACGATGTCCCCTCCTCTTGATGATGTATTGAGTCCAGTCAGTTTTTATTAATGTTGTCAGTAGAATACTTTTTTTTAAAGGGGAGTGTTGAAATATTGTAACTTCGAAGAATATTCTACCTAAGAGGGAATGTTGAATAATATTATTATATTATATTTATTAATTAGTCCCTATTGTGCCTTTGGAAAAGTCGTCCCTTTTGTGCCTTGAGAGTTAAATGTAAATTAAGAGGGTAAATTGATAGGTCGGTCTAGAACTAATTATAGGTTGGCCATACCACTATTTATAAGAGAGGCCAGTGCCTCATTTGGACACACTCACTAACCAACATTGCAGTGTGCAATTCTTGGAGGAGAAACTGCTGCGACTGGGGGTGACACCAAGGAGGGTATTGTTTGTGTCTTGGTATCTCTTGTTAGATAGTTGGATTAGGTTGATGGATAGTTGGTATGGATTGTTGGTTTTTATTGATGTCAACTATTGGAGAGTGATATTGTAGATTCATTTCAACCCTTAGTGATTGATGTCAACCTTTGGAGAAAGTCTGGTAGCACAAAGGTTTGGGTAATGGACCCAAGTTTGTTTGATGTAAAGATGACTCATTATTGTCTTTTCATGGTTGATAATAAGTAAAAATGGATGAACTCCAAAGTGGTCCCCTTATGGTGAAATCCCTCACGGGAACAAACTTTGCAGATTGAGTTATCCTAGAAGTATGGTTAGAGAATCCATGCTTATTTGTGGAATAATGAGATGAAGGTCAGTTAATTTTTTAGTAAACATATCCTATATGGATAGTTATTTTCATTCCATTTCTGGTGTTATGTGGAACGTCACATAACTCCTCACGATTAGAGAGTTATGGCCATAAGAAGTTGGAGAACCCAGGTTTGGGTAATGGACCCAAGTTTGTTTGATGGATAATGGTATAAGTTCTGATATATTCGAAGATATTACTATTCTATATGGATATTACATGTCATTCTATTTCTGGTGGTATGTGGAACATCAAATAACTCCTCATGGTTTGAGAGTTATGGCCTTACGAAGTTGGAGGACCCTTATATGTCATCAAGAAACCCCAAAAGGTCAAAGTAGTCAAAGTGGTTTAATATATTTTAGAAGGTAAATAATAAAGTGAAGTGATGAGTGTACTATAATTCAAAGTGAATAAAAAATAAATTATTTAAATAATAAATTTAATGGAGAAATTATAAGTGGGTTAACCCTAAAATAAGGAAAGTGGGCAAAGTGACCTAGAAGATGTTTTTAAGGAAGCTAATTGGAGACTATAAATAAGAGGCAAGGCTCTCTCATTTTAGATAAAACTTTAGAATATTGAATATCTATAGGTGTATGAGGTAAGCAAAGGATATCTAAGCCTAATTTTAGAGGAAAGGTGAAGAAAAAAGGGCCAAAATTCAAGGGAGGATAAATTCTTTTGATGATGCTTTCTAAGGTATGTTATTTACAAGTAATCTCATCATTTTCAAAATAATTTTTTTTATAGAATGATTCAGACCATGAAATTGATATGCCATTGAGGAAACATATCCAAGTATCCATGGTAAAAAATTCATCTAGTGGGTCGTTGTATTTTTGGAGTTACACTCCATGGAAAATAGGGTTTTTGACTAGTCTTGAAACTAGTCTAAAATAGGTGTTTCGAGAAACAACGTCATAAATTATTCATAACAGATCCGAATTCCATAAGAAAAAATGTGTTGGTTAGAGTATAGTATTTAGTATTCTGTGTAACATTTTCATATCGATTTAAAAAATATTCCATGCGGGGCACGCTCTACAAGGTCGCTTTATAGAATAAGCCAGAATTTAGCAATGTATGCCATTTTTGCTATAAATCATTTTCTGAGAGGTTTCAAGTAGTGAAACCTGGAGGAATTGCATAAAACACACTGACGAAAATTGTATATCATTTTCATATTTTTATTCATTATAGGTACATAGTTATGATTATTTCAAGTTAGGGTTTTTGACTAATCCAAAACTGGGCACGTGAGACTAAATAAACGTTTGATGAAAATGATAGTCTCTTGTTGTTAAAGTTAAGGAAGGTTTGCAGGTATGTGATCATATACACCAGGTCTATTACAAAGTTACAAATTATATTTGGATGATGAAATTGATGAGGGCTTTTAGTTGAGGTACATGTTGGGTACGTGGTTGAGACGAGTAGTTGATGAGTTGGCACATACATGAGGTGTATAGTTGATGGTGTTGGTACATATTGATGAGTCATAGTTGATGAGTAGTTGATACATGATTGGTACATACTTGGTACATGGTTGGAGGCACTTGTTAGTAGTATTGTTGACACATGGTTTATGGATGATGTAACATAATTGTATTATTAGGAGCACATATTGATCTTGGTGATGATTATGAGTTGTTGTGTTATACCTGGTTGATGCTCATCTTTGAGAGTTGTCTTGGTGATTGTTGTTGGTGAGTAGATCTGATTTGGATGATAACATTGATGATATGGGTTGTTTTGATACGTTGTTTGGAAAAGTTGTCGTGACAGGTTATTTTTATAGGTTTGGTGCATGGTTGATGCACTTGCTCATGGTACAGGTTGGTGCATGGTTGATGCACTTGTTTATGGTACAAGTTGTTTGGTACATGTTGGTGCATGGTTGATGCACTTGTTTATGGTACAGGTTGATTACAAGTTGAGGTACATGTTGATGCATGGTTCAGGTTATTGGTACAGTGATGCAGGAGCATCTCTCCATGTCAGCCAGCCAGCCAGCTAGCCACATCAAGCACACGCATTCAAAGCTGAAGAGAGGCACAATCCTCATTTAAAATTGGAATTGAATGTAATTAAATGTCTAGGATGTTGAGCCATAGAGCCGTGCCTTTGTGTAGGCTGTAGATAAGATCGGCCTTTAATGTTTATATGGCTGAGATCTAGATCCGATAGTGGACTAGACAGCCCATTCAATGCAATTGAATAGGGTAGGTAGGTTGGAGGGAAGATCTCGAAGAACCCCCTCAGGTAAAGGATATTTCGTATCTCATTTTGGTAAGAAGTGGTGAGAGTAGTGGAGTTGAGTTAGAAGTCTGCGAGTGGAGAGTAGAAGAGATAAGAGCTGAGACCTAGTTACAGGCCGTGCTCAGGAACACCTTTGTAAAAAGGCATTTTTATTAATATAAATAGAAGCAGTTTTTCCTGCATGTATTTCTTTGTTATGTGGATGTATGTGAGTGTTGTTCAGATGATATAAATGTATGCTGTAGATGTATGTTAGGCATTTGCAGGAGTTCTTGATTTCAGGCTTGAGAAGTCTTTGAGGCTTCACACCAGGAGGGTGTGACAGAACACTGTGAGTTTTGATAGCTGTGCACAGGGGATGCATTTCCGAACTCTGCGGATTCAGACAAAGACGTGCCAAGTGGGCACATAAGCTGAAATAAACAACTCAGGAAAAGAACTGTGAGGATGTTGAACACCTCAGGAGGCAAGGCTATGTATGAGAGACACAGTTACAGACAGAATTCTACTATGGATTCTGTGAAACTCTGCCAGGTGGGCATTGAGTAGGTGCAAGGAGTGCACAGAGGAAGAACTCTGTTGTGAGTTCAAAAAGAAACATAATCACTAAGGATTCTGAGAGCTCTGCCAGGAGGGCATTGAGCAGGTGCATAGGTGCACAAGAGGACAGAACTGTTGAACGTTCTGTGAGAAGATACTCTTCCAGGAGGGCAGTGATATAGTGTGCAGACAGGCACAGAGAAGAGAAGAGAACTCTTTGAGTCCGAGAATTTGAAAGAAGAGTCCACTGAGGGATCTTCATAGGGTTGCTAAACACCCTGCAGACTTAGCAAGAAGTTTCTTGAGCAGAAGGATAGCCAGGAGGGAATTATATTCTCCATCTGAGGGAGAAGGGAAGAAAGGATAAAATCCCTTAGGGGTTTGAGCGTTTGAGAAGCTCAGGAGAGACACCACTGTGTGCGTAAAGACTCTGTAGAGGCGCATAAGTCTGAGAATCCCTTGGGGATTCGAAAGTGAAAGCTCAGGAGGAACAGTGTTATCGAGAGCGCAAGCGAGGACTCAAATTCATAGAGCTTGCAGAGGAAAAAAAAGGACAAAGGTTGAGGCCTTTGAGTTTGGTGAATTCTTTCAAGGTTGGAAAGAAAGTATGCAAGCTCAGTAGGGAGCACAGTCACCGTCAGATTGACAGGAGGAAGAGATCTAGACCATTGGTTTCACGTCTAGGGAGCATCAGAGCAAGCATACAGAAGGGGGAGATCGTGAACCATTGGATCTCATTCAGAAATCCCGTCAGCCGTCAGATCGGACAAGAGGTGCATGGGGTTTAACCCTTCTCATGCCAGGCAGAAGTCTCGACAGGCATGGGGATATCGGCGTTCATGAAATCAGGAGTGACGAGGGTAAGAGATCAGGAATTTCTATATGAAAGGTCCCAGGAACGATCTGTACCATCCGTTTGAGGAGACACGTGGCGGAAATCAGAGACCCGTCGGTATATCGGCTACCGGGGTTTTGAGTTGACAGAGGATTCTGTCACTAGGGTAGTGAAAGTCCCAAAATCACGAGAAGCGATCAGGACCGTCCATCATAGGAGGACGTGTGGAGGAGATCAGAGCACCTGGGAGATTTCCCGAAAGGAAGGTCATCCATCAGCATTATGGGAATCAGGAAATTGGAAATCCCGTGGACAGGAAGTCCTTGCATTTCGAAATCGTGAAGTCTGATTTTCCAAAAGAAAGGAGAGCTCTGTTGTGTGGGGGCCAGCTGACGTCATATTAGAGATCGAGATATCGAGAATCCCGTAGGAAAAGTGTTTATGCATTTCAGCATTGCGATGTCCGAAACCCCGACAGGAGACAAGGCTGCGGTCTTGTGAGATAGTGGTCACGTGGGCCAGGAGTCTAGACAGAAGGGGCTAAGGGCCAAAAATGGGGAATTGGCTCATCAGAGATCAGGAGATTGCGAGGATAGAGGTTCGTGACATCAAGGGTCACGAAACCCCGAATCTCGACAAGGAGTATGACTATGGTCATATAAGAGGAGGTCACATGGACCAGAGCATAGCCAGGAGGGGCTAAGGCTGAAAGGAGCACATCGGAAAATCGATGGTCGGGAGTTCGAGAGGATAGGAACTCTTGACATCGGGAAATAAGAAACCTCGAAACCCAAAATTAAATCGGGGAAAGGTCACATGCGCGTGCAGAGGCTATGACAGGGAAAAGAGAAGGACCTGTGGATCGGGTTTTCATCAGAGATTGCAGTAGGGAATCGAATGAACCGATTCGACTCATGAGTTGATTGAACGATCCTGTGAGTGGACGTAGAGTGCGTCTTCACGTCTGTGTCAAGTGGTATCAGAGCTTCAGAGATAGAACTCTGTTTGTATATTTCAAGCAGAGGGAGAAGGCAAGGGAAGCTAGAGGAGGAAAGCACTCTGATACACATGTCAAGTGGTATCAGAGCAGGGAACTTCACTTGTATATTTCAGATGAAGAGAAAAGGTAAAGGAAGACAGGGTTGCTGGAGACTCTGTAAGGATTTCTTTGCAGGTAGGAAATAGTTCGTAAGTAGTCAACAGGACTATATGATAAAGCTGGAAACACTCTTAGTGTGGAGTGACAGCAGTAGGTTTGGTAGGAGAGCAGACAGGGACAACACCATGACTAATGAAGGGCATAGGCATGCTGGGAGGAAGAGCAAGGCAAAAAAGCTTGCAGAAATGGATAAAGAGCTTGCTGAAATAAGGGAAGACATAGAAAATCTCGAACTGTGGATGCAGCAGAAAGCCAAGCTGAGATGGGTGTATGAATGGCCCATGAAGGAGCCAAAGGTAAAATGGCCAGTCAAGGGGTTGATGGTCATAAGGCAGTGTAGGCTGTTAAGAGGATGGTTGAGGTATGTTGAAAACCTTGACGGACCTAAGGAGATGGTTCAGGTGTGTGAACCAGAGACTGGGGACATTCTCGGTGAGGAGAGTGAAATGGGATTAGCTGAGGATCTCAAGCACTGCCAGGAGGGCAGAGAGGAAATTCCCAATTGCCAGGTAGGAAAAGAGATGAGATCACTGTGGGATCTCACAGACTGTCATGAGGACAGCCAAGGAATTTCACATTGCCAGCTGGGCAATGAAATGAGGTCACTGCGGGATCTCACAGACTACCAGGAGGGAAGCGAAAGGTTTCTAGTTTGCTAGGGGGGGAAGGGAACATAGATGGAATCAGTTGATTCCATGGAATGCCAGGAGGGCAGTTGGAGCATCTCAGATTGCCAGGTGGGTAGAGATGAGAACTCAAGACTGTATGAAGGTCTCATGGACTTAGAGGTGAGTTCAATTTAGCAAGGAGTGCTGATGAAGATGGGATCAATTGATCTCATAATCTGCCAGGATGGCAGTGAATAGATCCCATATTTCCAGGTGGGTAGGGATGAGAAGATGAGTTGGAATTAGCTAGAAGAGTTGACAGAGCAGATGAGCTCGGAGATGAGTTTAGATCAAAAGGTACAACTGACAAAGGAGGAGGATCTGAGGGATATTCTGATGATTGGGGGAATTGAAGTATTCCTACCACTTGCTTGAGAGGAGGCAAAAATCTGTGTTGTAGATGAAGCAACAACAACAGAAGAACAGTCAGTTGTGAATGTCAGGAAAGAAGAACTGGAGCAGACTTTGGAAGTTGCCCAAGCAGGCGAAGAAGAAAATGAGCATTCTGAGGAATGGCTCAACGCTTTCAGCCAGGAAGCTGAGGAAGATGTATCACTGAAGCTGACAGCATAAGAAGTAGACAAAGAAGATGATGAGCATTCTTAGGAATGGCTCAATATTTTCAGCCAGGAGATTGAAAGGACTGCAACCTGGGAGTTTGCAGCAGAAGAAGAAGCAGAAAACATTTTCTTTGATGATCTGTGGGAACAAATTGAAGCCCTGGAAGAGAGGGTGAAAGTGTAGAGCATGCACATCCAACAGGTAAAGTTGGAAGCTGATGATGAAGAAAGCATGGGAGATCATGATGATCTACCCAATTGCAGAAAAGTTTTGCAGCTGGGGAGACTACCAAAACAGAGCCAACCACTAGAGCAGCTGGATGCAGTGATCGAGGAGATTATAAGGCTGATGTTGAGGTTAGCGGAAACTTCCAGTGAGGAGAAGCTGAGCAAAAGAGAAGCAGTAGCAATAGCAATAGCGCAGAAGCAACAACAACAACAACAGGGAAATGGAGCAGATGAACAGTGCCAGAGGATGATTTGGGATTCAGGAGGATTTCAATAGAGATGGAAAGCTCATGAGTAGGAGCTCATGAATTTTGCAGCTGAGGAGTATGATGCAGGAGCATCTCTCCACGTCAGCCAACCAGGCAGCCAGCCATGTCAAGTGCACACATTCAAAGCTAAAGAGAGGTGCAGTCCTCATTTAAAATTGGAATTGAATGTAATTAAATGTCTAGGCTATTGAGCCATAGAGCCATGCCTTTGCGTAGGCTATAGTTAAGATCAGTCTTTAATGTTTATATGGCTAAGATCTAGATCCGATAGCGGACTAGACAACCCATTCAATGCAATTGAATAGGGTAGGTAGGTTGGAGGGAAGAGCTCGAAGAGCCCCCTCAGGTAAAGGAGATTTCGTATCTCATTTTGGTAAGAAGTGGTGAGAGTAGTGGAGTTGAGTTAGAAGTCTGCGAGTGGAGAGCAGAAGAGAGAAGAGTCGAGACCTAGTTATAGGACGTGCTCAGGAACACCTTTGTAAAAAGGAATTTTTATTAATATAAACAGAAGCAGTTTTTCATGCATGTATTTCTGTGTTATGTGGATGTCTATGAGTGTTCTTCAGATGATATAAATGTATGATGTAGATGTATGTTAGGCATTTGCAGGAGTTCTTTATTTTAGGCTTGAGAAGTCTTTGAGGCTTCACACCAGGAGGGTGTGACAGAACACTGCGGGTTCTGATAGCTGTGCACAGGGGATGCATTTTTGAACTCTGTGGATTCAAACAAAGACGTGCCAGGTGGGCACAGAAGCTGAAATCAACAACTCAGGAAAATACCTGTGAGGTTGCTGAACACCTTAGGAGGCAAGGCTGTGTATGAGAGACACAATTGCAGACAAAATTCTGCTGTGGATTCTGTGAAACTCTGCCAGGTGGGCATTGAGTAGGTGCAAGGAGTGCACAGAGGAAGAAATCTGTTGTGAGTTTAGAAAGAAACAGAATCACTAAGGATTCTGAGAGCTCTTCCAGGAGGGTATTGAGCGGGTGCATAGGTGCACAGGAGGACAGAACTATTGAACGTTCTGTGAGAAGATACTCTGCCAGGAGGGCAGTGAGACAGTGTGCAGACAGGCACAGAGAAGAGAAGAGAACTCTTTGAGTTTGGGAATTTGAAGGAAGAGTCCACTGAGGGATCTTCACAAGGTTGCTGAACACCCTGCAGACTTAGCAAGAATTTTCTTGAGCATAAGGATAGCCAGGAGGGCATTATATTCTCCATCTGAGGGAGAAGGGAAGAAAGGATAAAATCCCTTAGGGGTCTGAGCGTTTGAGAAGCTCAGGAGAGACAACACTGTGTGTGCGTAAAGACTCTACAGAGGTGCAGAAGTCTGAGATTCCCTTGGGGATTCGGAAGTGAAAGCTCAGGAGGAACAACATTATCAAGAGCGCAGGCGAGGACTCAAATTTGTAGAGCTCACAGAGGAAAAAAAAGGACAAAGGTTGAGGCCTTTGAGTTTGGTGAATTCTCCCAAATTTGGGAAGAAAGTGTGCAAGCTCAGTAGGGAGCACAGTCGTCGTCAGATCGATGGGAGGAAGAGATATGGACCATTGGTTTCATGTTTAGGGAGCATCAAAGCAAGCATACAAAAGGGGGAGATCGTGAGACGTTGGATCTCATTCAGAAATCCCGTCAGCTGTTAGATCGGACAGGAGGTGCACGGGGTTTAACCCTTCTCACGCCAGGCAAAAGTCCTGACAGGCATCGGGATATCGACGTTCGTGAAATCGGGAGTCACGAGGGTAAAAGATCAGGAATTTCTATAGGAAAGGTCTCGGGAATGATCTGGACCGTCCGTTTGAGGAGACACGTGGCGAAAATCGGAGACCTATCGGTATATTGGCTACCGGGGTTTTGAGTTGACAGAGGATTCTGTCATCGGGGCAGCGAAAGTCCCAAAATCGTGAGAAGTGATCAGGACCATCCATCATAGGAGGACACATGGAGGAGATCAGAGCACCTGGGAGATTTCCCAAAAGGAAGGTCGTCCATCAGCATTACGGGAATCGGGAAATTAGAAATCCCGTGGACAGGAAGTCCTTGCATTTCAGAATCACGAAGTCTGATTTTTCGAAAGAAAGGAGAGCTCTGTTGTGTGGGGGTCAGCTGACATCATATTGGATATCGGGATATCAGGAATCCCGTAGGCAAAGTGTTTATGCATTTCAGCATTGCGATGTCCAAAACCCCGACGGGAGACAAGGTTGTGGTCTTGTGAGATAGTGGTCACGTGGGCTAGGAGTCTAGCCAGAAGGGGCTAAGGGCCAAAAATGGGGAATTGGCTCATCGTAGATTGAGAGATCACGAGGATAGAGGTTCGTGACATCAAGGGTCGTGAAACCCCGAATCCCGACAAGGAGTATGACTGCAGTCATATAAGAGGAGGTCTCATGGACCAAAGCATAGCCAGGAGGGGCTAAGGCCGAAAGGAGTGCATCGACAAATCGGTGGTCGGGAGTTCGAGAGGACAGGAACTCTTGACATTGGGAAACAAGAAACCCTGAAACCTGAAATTAAATCGGGGAAAGGTCACAGACGCATGCAGAGGCTGTGACAGGGAAAAGAGAAGGACCTGTGGATCGGGTTTTCGTTAGAGATTCCAGCAGGGAATCGAATGAGATGCTTCGGCTCATGAGATGATTGAACGATCCTATGAGCGGACGTAGAGTGCGTATTCGTGTCTACGTCATTCAGTTTATTTGGTGCAGGTTGATTGGTACAGGTTTACATCAGTATATATCATAGTGATAGTGTGATAGTGGTTATATCATTCTACTTGTATGTCAGGGTGGTTGGACGGGGAAAGGACAAGTGGTTGTAGCCACCTTCCAGTTGTAGCTAGAGAACACAAGGGGTTGTAGCCTCCTTCTAGTTGTAGCCATAGAATTGGGGAGTTGGAGCTTCCCTCAAGTTGTAGCCTGAGAAACGAGGGGGTTGGAGCCTCCTTCTAGTTGTAGCTGGAAAACAAAGGAAATTGGTTCTTCCAATGAATGTAATTCTTCAAGACATATACGATAAGGCATTCCGTGGTTTTCTCCCACTTTGGGTTTCCATGTAAAACATTGGTGTACTGTGTATGTGTATGATTGTTCATTTGTTCATTGCTTATTTACTATGTATTTATTGGATGATAATGATACATTGATATAACACTTGGATTATATGGTTAAAAAGGATTAAATTTCTCCATTACTAATTCACCCACCCTCTCAGTAATCCAACATATATTGGTTAAGTAGTGTGCTACTCTTTCCTAGTGAAGGAGTAGAGGAGGATCTTCTGCTTTGTTTCTAGTCTATCTATATTGAGGAAGTTTTGTTGGGTTTTCTTCCCCATGAGGGTTTCTCAATATAATTTCTGTGTCTCTATTATTTTTGTGATTTCCTCTCTTTTAGTGATCTTATTTATGCAATTAATGTGTTAAATGATTATAATAATAAATAAGAACCGTAAATGCTAGATGTATAAGTAAAACTTCAACATTGTCCATTCCCTCATAGCTTTAATTTTTTTACGGGTCCACTTTTACACCTTCATGAGATACAATATGACCCAAATATTTCACTTCTTGAAGGCTTTGCATAATTTTGTTGCTCTTCCAATAGTTGTACTACTCTGTCAACATGTTTTACATTCTCTTCCCAATATTTGTTGTAGATTAGTTTTTCATCAAAAAATACTAACACAAATTTTCTAAAAAAGGGATTGAAAATAGAATTCATCAAGATTTGACATGTTGAAGGTGCATCAGTAAGTCCAAATGGCATAACCAAAAAAATCATATTGGCCTTCATGTGTTCTAAAATCTATTTTAGAAATGTATTCCTGACTCATTTTGATTTGATGATATCCTGAACGAAGATCCAACTTAGTAAATAATTTTTCTCCATGCAATTCATCTAGTAATTCATCATTGACATGAATAGGAAACTTATCTTTGATGGTCATTTTGTTGGGTTGTCTATAATCTGGAAACATATGCCATGAACCATCCTTTTTTCTAACCATCATCACTGGTGAAGAGAAAGAACTTTGGCTAGGTTGAACGATGCCAACTGTTGTTCCAGAGTAGGCTTGAGAGTATAAAGTCTAGGCATTCGAAAAGAGGGTCTAGGATATAAAGAAGAAGAAAAAAACTCTTTTAAAAGGAAAATGAGCTATGATTGATTTCTGAGTTGTCTTTGTCTAGCTTCCAATTGTTCTTGGACACTGATGTCCTCCTCAATGGCCACCCATGAGCGTTCAAGTTCAACCCGGGTGGTGGCAGTTTTTAAGATAGTATTGAAAAGGTTTAAGGCGATATTGTTCTGATCTGTGAGACCGTGTTCAATGTTGTGTTGTCTCGTAACTGGTACAGTCATGGAGGAAGAAACAAGGATTGCTTGCTTCCTTTTAGATTGTATGAGAAAATTTCTTGAATCTTGAATTAATAGTGTAGCAAAATCAAAGGTTGTTTCTCGTATCTGAGTTAAACGGAAAACCATGCGTGGAATGAAAGAAAACATAAAGCTGTGGAACAATGTGAGGCTTTGATCAAGTAAGAATCTCACACTATGACAGAGGAAGAAAAAGATAAGGAAAAACTTTAATGAAGCATCATATATAACAATATAAGTCATTCATAGGTATTGTAAGTGTTGATAGCCGATACAGAGGAAAAACTGTAAACGATTAGATCACTAAAAAAAATTCAATCACCACAGTAGAATTTATACTAAATTGCAGCTATGCATTCATCAAAGATACATAAGAAATGAAGTTAGATATGAAATAATAGAGGAGCACATAACTCAAACTTGACGGGGTCTGGAATCTCCGACTTGCATTTGTATTAATTTTCGCAAAATGAAGAACCTTTCTGCTACAATAGGCCAAAAAAAAGCCTTTCATATCACTTTCAAAATTGTATTTATACAAGAAAAACATCAACCCTAGGCAGTTGGTAGTCTTCTAATCTCCTCCATGTTAACAGTTACAGAATATAGAATTTGAACTGTTTTGCTTGGTTACTTTAGTTTTTCTAACAATTGGACAAGAACAAGCATACATGAGTTATTTCATCATTTCTTTGAAGCGCTTCCATCGCTCGGTCCCAAACACATGACACACCTATCCACAAAATGCATCAAAATTTTGGAAGTCTCTGACGTATTCTTTGCTTCAAACACATATAACTTCCTCTGAATTTGGGGTAGCTCATCTTTAATATTTTCCTTGCCAAACCTTGTCAACTGCAACTGTAGATTTGGCTTTATTAACCACTTATCTATTTGGGCGATGTCGAGCTGTTTCATTGAGAAATCTCAAGATGGACTTCATTCCAACTCTCCTTGATATGCAATTGATGCCTTATAACATTTATTTGTCCTAATAGCCCATGACAATCGCCTTTACCAATGCCTAGTGTTTTTGTGTCTAGATGATCAAATACTTCACATTCTCTCTTAAACTCTCTTGCCATTTTCCTGCTTTCGACAATATTAGTCTCCCATGTCTTTAACATGATGTATCCCCTGATCTATTCATCTACAGTCAGCTTTGGGATTACTGGTACTTCCTCTTTGGTTGAAAACAACACTGCCTTTTGAAAAGCAACACGAGCTGTTGTGGCCTCTTTTTCCTTTAAAACAATGCTATCTAGTGAGTGGCTTATTTCCAAGAAGTAGTTTTGGATGGTTTCTATTTTGGAAAGTATGTCCTATTGTTTTGCTTGTAGTTTCTCAAGCACCTCCAGTACTTGGGCTTGAAATGTTGCTATATTCACAACTTGTCCTTCAACAGAGTTCAACTCAGCTTGTATCTGTCTCACTAATTCTTCTTGATGAATAACCTGTACTTGACTTATTTGCATCTGCTCGTTTGCTTCATCTAAACTAGATTTCACAATTGCATTTCCTGTTTGTTAGCAGTCCTGGCATTTTCAACTCTTTGATTTACCTCCTCTCGAATATTATTTTCTATGTGCCTTATTTGTTCCTACAGCTAAGCTATCATTTGATTTTTCTACTTCAACCTTGTCTTCAAAGAGTCAACTAAGAGTAAATTGGTAGTTGCCAAGGCTCCCTTAGAGCCTTGTTGATGGGCGAAATTGACCGTTCGTCAACTGGAAGAGTGGATCCGGTCCGGGGTTGTCTAAATAACCCAAGCCGTTTGGGATAACCCACCCTGATGGGTTTAGCGGCTCCGTTAGCCGATCTAAGTCCTAAGGAAACAAAGAAAACTACTCTAAATTAACTAATCTAAATGAAAAATAACAATTAAAACAAACTAATAAACAAATCTAAACTATTATATACAATTTATTACCTAAACTATACAACTATAATTCTATAAAATCAAATGTTCAATTACCAACAACATCAAATTCAATTACAAATGTACAATATTTACAAATTACAGATTTAAATGAAAACCTGTAAAACTCATCTGTAATCTGTCCTAAGATAGCGAAACTATTGTTTTTTGATTTTATAATTTTATGAAAAAGAAATAAAATAAAAACTAATCTAAGCTAAGCGACTAAAATAAAATTCTAAATATGAATCTAAACTAATATATTTCTCTAAACTACTTAAATAACACTAATAAGCTAACTATTAAATACTAAATAACATATAGCAAACTGACCTGAAGTAACGCTTCAGGTTTGTCCTGTATGATGGTCGATTCAGCTGATTGGTGGGAGGAAACCCGCACCAGATTCTCCACGAGCATCTCGTAAACAGAAAGCTACTATACTCTTCAAATATAAATAACAGGACAAACAAGACATAAAAATTACAACAATCTTATAATTTACAAATCGTTGCAGCGAGATAAATCTGTGTGCAAAGACTTGTACAAAGTGATTCATTTAACGAAAAAGGTAAACCTGTAATTCATTAAATTGAAGCAGACTAATTTCTATATTTTAAAATGAGAGAGATCATACATAGACAACATATAAATCAAATCACATCAACATACAAATAATTATGATAGCTAAAGTAGTCGATAATTAATTGCAAACTGATATGCAGAAACTTGAAACAAAAGTTTGATATATTGAAAGCGAAAGCTGTTACAAGACATCAACTTTCGTCTCATTCTGAATCATAAATCCATAGTCTAGTTCTCCCCACAGTGATGATGATTATTACAAAAAATAACAAGTATTTAAATACCTCCCACAGGGTAAAACATCCCTAAGGAATTATCAAAACAGTTTACAAAAATCTGGGGATAATCTCCCAAATCTGACTAAAGCTAACAACCTATAACAAGACTGTATCACTAAAACATCTCTCAAACTGCCACAACATGTCAATTGTTCACTGAAATTCGTATGCACCTAAAAGTGGACAAGAATAGACAAGTTTAGGTGATATTTTATTGATAAAATTGTCAAAAATCTAATTTTAAGACTAGCTACAGAATCTTGCGATTCTGTAGCTGGTCTAAATTTTAACACAGAATCGTTTTAAAACCAATTCGAATCCTAAACTAAAACAAATATCTAATTGCTATTTGAAAATCAAATGAATGATCCAAATCAAAATTCTAAGCTAATTTGAGAGCAAACGAAATCATGGTCAACCAAATGGTAACAGAGATGCACACACTTTGTTCAATTTGTTATCACCATTTTGGGGTAAACAGAATCACACTAGATAATTTGACAGTAATGAAAATGTTTTCATGAACCAATTCCAATCGACACAAATAGTACCCGGTTAAACAAATCATTTATGCAATCGTTTATGTCGCCTCATCCATTAACAAAATCATAGTCGAATCACAATGAAATCAACAGGATCGTTTTTCAAATTAATAGAATTGTATCAAACATATACCAACGATCATGCTAATCGTGGTACACAACAATCAAATCATACAAGAATGAATCGAAACCATTTGGGGTCGACAAAATCGTTAGGCAAAATCATATCAATAAATACAGCCACACGATTTTTAGCAAATCAATCTTTTGCACAAGTCGAATATAATCAAAATCCAAACAAGAATATTGATTCAATACAGAACAAAGTCATTCCTGGTAAATCGAAGCTAACAGAGTCGTTTTTGCTATTTAATAGAATACATCGTATTTATCAACCCAGTCACTAATAATGACGCATAACACATATAAAGGATCATACCAATTCAAGCCCACGAAATCATTCCAAAATCAACCATAAGAACTAAATCAGAGCTGATAGAATCCAACCACAACAAAATCGTATCAAATCAAAACCTAGCCGTGCTCTGATTTTAGCACAAAAATCTCCTGTACAGGTCAGATGCAATCAAAATCTAAATGAAAACAAACCCCATCAATTACATTAATTCAAACCAATAGAATTATTCTAAAGCGAACCACACCAAGTCAAAACCAATCAATCGCTTCTACTAAGCTGGGCACGACAAAATCGCATAACCAAATCATAGGTATATATGAGTTTAGTCAAACGAATCTACTGTACAGGATCCACAACATAGCCATTTTTGATAATCAAACTATGACAGAATCATTTCAAATGTATTAAAACGAACAGGGCTAACTTGAAAGCAAAATCTAATTCGTTATATTAATTCAAGCAAACTTACAAAGAAAAATTCGTATTGAAATTCATACCTTGACAATCAGAAAACAACTCGGTCATAATAATTTGGAATTGACGAAGGTTGTTTCCGCTTCGACATTCCTGAAGACAATCAAATCAGTGGTTTTTTGTTTCTTGTCGTTAGTCCGTAGCCTATCATTCTCCTTTTCCAGCACTGTCACATGTTCCTCTAACGATTTGATCTTTGATTGCAACAGGGGAACGTCGATGTAATAACACTCTACCCAAGCATTACATTGAATACATGATGGTTTCTTGGGCTTTTGATCAACATTTGTCTTAGATTTATTCCAAGCAAGTCTCAATATCAATAGAGCATTTTTCTTACCCTTGCCGCCGACAGTAGGATTACCCTTGACTTTCTTGCTCATAGGCTTCTTGATAGCCTCAGTCTTGTCTGTTATGATTTCGAGTAGGTCGATGTCAGGGAAAACCGAGGGTTTGGCAGGGGGTAGGAGGATATGGAATGGCACGGGTGGCCTGACCATAGTCTCAGTGACCATAGCCTTGTCGATTTGGATAGACTCTGAATCAACAAAGCCATTTCGAGATAGAAAGGCTTGCCAATTATCGTCGTGAAGGTTTAAATGATGGACGACTATGAGTCTAATCAAGCCATGATGAAACAAGCTACTATCAGCCTTCTCGCGTTTGAACCTCTTAGACATCTTGTAAATACTATGCAAGAAGTAATGCGGCATATTCAAAGGATAGCCTATGAAATTCATTAATAACCGGAGGTGATACAGAAAAACCAAGCCATACCGACCTTCACAGGTTACAAACTGTTTAACTATTACCAAAATATCGTGCCACCTGGGTTTGAGGGTGGAAATAGGCATACCTTTATCACAGGACACAACCTTTCATGATACGAATAGCAAAGGCACGACACCTCATCGACTTTGGATTTTTTGAACCACCTTTTGCCTGTAGCCGACAATCCTGTAGTAGAGCTTATGAATTCTTCATTGAGCTCGAGCTGTATGTCACCGAATTTATCCCTACACCCGTCAAAGGTGAGGGTGAATTGTTGGGCAACCGAAATATTAAAACCCTCGAACCTCTGTATAAACACCAACGAACCATTGTTTTCTAAATCCTTACGGGCATTATCGAATAACAACAGAGCTTGGTTACCATTTGGCTCTATGCACACCACCGGTGCCATAGGCAGGAGCACATGGTGAGTAGGGTGTTCGGGCTTATGGTTTGAATAGAGTAAACGCAAGGGCAGAACGCTCACAGGCTTACCCTAAGACACCAGGTGTGAACCGAGATAAGGGGAAGCATTAATGACAGAACGTGTGAAGGTGGTGGAGCTAGTTCAGTCCATGCAAAACAGTGATATCCCATAGTACAAATGACGACACATATAACTCTTCAAATATATATGTTAAAAACCATGCCATTCAATCAACCAATGAAATATTCGATAAGTTGACCAAACACTTGCACAAGCAATAGTCATAGTTTTAGCATAGTTTAAAACCAAAGCAATAATTTGAAATCAACATCAAGGGTTCGATCATGTGTTGTATGAAAGGATCACACCAAGGGTATAACCAAAATCGTGAATGTGTTTTCATGAAACCAATGTGTAAAAGAAATCGATGAAGGAACATTAGAAATCAAACTGCCAATGCATCACAAACTCAATCAAACATCAAGCCACCAATAAATCAACGACTGGATCACACTCCTTAACAAATCATCACAATCTCAAAAAAATGGAAATCATATTAACAACATAAATGCCAAATGAGTAAAGAATCTTGGAGTCTTGCCAATTGTATAACGATAAGTAAATTGGAAACGCAATGAGCATAGAGACAAGAGTGATCATAAAAATCTAGCGACATTTTTAATATGACTTCAAAATTAAAGTTTTCACGCTTACAGTCGTGAAAACGAGAACAAAGGTAAGTGTGCATATGCACGAAATAATAATGTCGTTTTATTCCAAATATTGTGACGAAAATCAAGGTTTGCAAAACAGTGGTGTAGGCAGCTTATAAGGACAGTATAAAATACGAGTTGGCTGCCAACAAGCCTGCTACTTCTGGTGAAGTCTTCCTCTTCTAGTTTTTTCCCATCTACGAGCACTCTATTTTTCTTCACCATTGTGCCTTCTCTCAGATCCATTTCCTGTTTTAATATTTCCTTCATCTTCTTACTGAAAAAGTAGTTAGAGGAGGGTATCTCTTCTCTAGATATAGGAGTAAGGTCAGTTGCATATATGACTTGTAGAAGGGGGTTTCCAAAAGTTGACTGTATAGGATTTAATGATGCAATGGTGCTGCCCAATTATGAAGATTGAGTTTCTCCTGCTGTTTTGGGGATATCAACAGGGATAGTCGATGATGAAGGTGGAATCGTTTGATTTGACTTTGAAGGAGTCTCATATTTAGAACTTGTTTCATACCCTATATTCTTTGATTGTGAAGTTTCTGCCTTTTGTGAAGATGCTTCAGTCTTCTTTAGGTTTTCTTTTTCATTCTCTTTATCACAAGCTTCTGATTTGAAACCTGGGGGAGTATTTTCTTGAGCTAGGGGAGGTGTTGTTGATTCTCCCTGTAGTATCTTCAACAAACCAATTCACCAGTGCGCATAGAAAGTCCGAAAGCTGGTCTGTAGGTCGGGTGATAATTCCTGAACTCTGTCTAATACTTATTCATAGGTCCTAGCTCCCTTGAACATGTCATCGCAGGGAGAAACCTCATGTTCATACATTTTCATGTTGCAGTGAGTAAGGTGATTTCCAACAACTTGATAAGGGTCGTGTTTTCTGAGTTCAAGGTATACTAATTTGATGTCATCCAATGCTACAACTTCAACCTTGGAATGACCAAAGTTAACCTGTGAACACTTCCTAATATGTATAGGAAAAATAGGCCAGAATTATTCTGATATGCTTTCAATTCAGTGTCGATTCCACCTATTACTATTTGGTAGGCCACCTACCTGCACACTAGTCTGACGGGGAGGAATTTCGGAAGTGCGTGAGGAGGAATCGAACACCCAAAAACCCTAACATAAGAGAAACCCTTTTCTATAAACCAATATGCAATCTCCTTGATGTTTCCCATGATTGACTCGGAAATACACAAGGGTGCATAACCATACAAAATTTTGTGCAAAGGTATCACCACGTAGTGACAGATTTCATAAAATAAGTCTTTAACATTCTCCTCCCATAGCTTAGAATGATAAACATGAATGGGCTCCTCACATGCTAGGTTCCAGCTCCAACTCATCAAAGGGAATGGAGTCATGTAACAAAACATCCATAATATAGGCAGACATGTAAAAATATGCAGGTCGACCTTTCAACTTAGCTGTTTGGTACTCTGCAACCTCACTATCTAGATTGTTGGATAAAAAATTTCCCCAGTTAAAATAGTAACCCCCGGCTACTTCATGTACAAGTGGCACCCATTCTACTGGAAAATGGGTAGGGATATTCCTCTCGAAGAGTCTACATAGCATCAGAGCTATATAAACCATGTATTCCTTTAACAAATCTATGGCATAGATGTCGTGGGTATCGACTCTAAACCTTGTTGGAATTCCCCACCACTCTTTGATTATATTTGGATATGTTTGATCAAATTTTGTGCACTCGTTACTTTGAAATTCTACTATAAATTCGGCATTATAAATGTATTTAGAAGTAGGGGGTAATTTGTACATTACTTGGATGTGCTCGGGTCTAAACGAGTTGATGATGACCCCTTGGCTATTTTGAATGCTCCTTGTCGGAACATTGATTTTATCTAAAGCCCAACATACCATGTCTTTATACGACATTAGTCTCGGCCATGTGGATATTTTGTGCAGCTCAAACTCAGCTATGTCTCTGAGTTATTTTCAGTCCTTTCATTCCTGAAATTGTTAGGGAAATTCCTAATCTCATAGTCCAAACTCTCAAAAATCTTCCTCCAAGATTTGATTGAATCCATAGCATATGGTGTAGTGTTTGATACCACATATCCATTTGGATTTGAGCTTCCACCTACTTCTTCACTCTTCTTAGGTTGTTTTCTGGGTGCCATGGTGTCTGTGCTAAGTAAAACCCATTGTAGAGAAGAAATGTGTGAGCTCTTCTGAATATCACTCGCTCCTAGTCTAAAAGTAAGAATGAAATTTGAAATAACAAACCTTTATTTACCTTTAACTCGTCTTAAATTTATCGTATCGATGCAGGCGATAAGAATTAAATGCTTTAATGGAGATGGTATGCCTGGAGATACACACTCTATGTTCAAAATATTTTCATTAATCTGTTATAGAGACTGCCACATATCGGCGATTCAAAACTGGTCTTTCAAAAGGAATGTCATCAAGAACTCCTGAATGGTGAAACACAAAAAGTTATTTAACAATCCTTAATCCCATTTTAAAATTAAAATAATATGTGTTTAAGCACTTAATTCTTTCAGGATTTCGTGTTTCGGAGTTTCGAACATCATGTCCCCAAGAGGTATGATACAAGTGAATCCTGAATCATGAAACCGCGATGGGATGTATTTAGGTGCTAACCACTTTTTTTAACCCTTTAATTAATCACATTTGGAGGTTAATCTTTACTTTTTGTGGATTGGAGTATCGGGACTCCGATGGCTCTTTAACGTAAAAAATCTTGAATCGCGACATCACGATGGGATTTATTTTCATTAAACCTTCTTACTTCTTAATAAACATAGCATTAGCCTTTAATAACTTCGCGACTTTAGGAATCAGGGTTTAAGGAGACTCAGGGTTGACTCTTTGATTTTCTGAATTGTCACTAATTAACAATCTGTTAAATGTGTTTAAAACTTAATTAATCATGATTAAAAAAGTATTTCATGAAAGTGTGTCGGGACTTGAAAAGATGTTCAAGTTTGAGATGGCCAAAAAAGGAACATGTGAAAGGATTATAAGGCCATTAACACATTTTTGAGACTTCGGTACTGGGAATTTGGAGTTGTGATCAGAAAGCATACTTTGTGAATAGCTGAACTCCAAAAACTAAAAGTCTTGAAAGGCATTTTGACTTCTTTTTTGAGCTAAGGGCAACTCCATAATCGGGAAAAAAGGAGGTTTGGACTTAGAGAAGAAAAAATAAACTATGTTTCAACATAAGCTCCATCTAGGGATCTCGTCTCCCTATGGGATGAGAAGAACAGTAGACCATGTGCCTTTATTGGGTAAATGGAGTCATCACTTAAATCTTGTGAAACGTTTTTAGAAAGTGGGTAAAGATAGAAACGAAGGTTTGGCCTTTACCTCTAGAAGCCTCCAAAACTTAATCTTTTGTTGATCTCAATCTTAGTTTCTCCTATGACTTCTCCTTTCTAGAAACTGATTTCGTGTTTGTTTAAGACTATCAAAACAACCTTAGGAATTCTAACAGGTTCTGTAGATATTTCTTGCATCAAGTCAAAGTAATTTTGGTATTTTTTAAAACAGGAAGTCCTGTGTGAACTTGGGATGCAGATCTGGTCGAAAAGGAAACTGGTTACCAGAGTACAATTAAATTCATGTATAACAACCTTACATATATCTTAGACATTGCTTCACTGCCAGCGATCCTTTTTAGTACCCTGGTGAAGTTATCTACTCCCCTTCATTGAATTTCCTTTCACCACTTTAGTCTGTAGATTCACATTTAAACGCTGAGAAGAGGGCAATCATTTAACAAATTTCCTTTCACCATCCGTATTAAACTTTCGTTAGATATGTGAAGTGGTGGTAATCAATTTGTATAAAGCATACTAGGGGTGATATCTATAAAAACAATTGGTAACATAGGTCTGTTAAATCACTTTGATTACTTTGGACAAGTCTTCTTTTGACCTTCAAGACATCTTAGTCTGCAGAAAAATTTAAAGGGGGGTGTTCATTTCCAGGGATCTTCTTCTGAGCAAGATTCATCATTTGAAACCTGTTAAAATAACTAAGAGAGTTAGGACTATATTATACATACTTTTGTTTAGTAGTAGTCCAAAGAGCCACGAGGACTTGTCCTTATTCTAAAGATTCGTTTGTCAGATTTCAGAGGCAAAGTATGACCCCTCCTTTTCTATGAAGGCCATGGGGAAGTATCTTGACTAACCCAAGATTCAGATAGGGTGATAGAAAAGGTTTGGGACTTCATAATCGTGGTTATTGTAACACAGACCCCACTGTTGAAAAGTTCTTTAAATTCGCTTTATTTCTTCTACTCTTGTTTGTCTTGCCTTAGTGATTCATTTCAAACAATCATTTTTAGATAATGCATCTAGCGAGTAAATTCATTCATATAAGACCATTGTTGCAGTAGGTGATATTCTTTGGAAGTCTACAAAATTCATACCTTTGACTTGCTATTTCGCTCTCATCTAAATAAATTATTTATTTATCACTTGTCTCAGGGCGCCCTGTATTTCTGATACATGACCACTATTTGCTTCTTCTTGATGTTTGGGGTGTAGACCATAATCCTGCAAGAAGACGACATGAAGAGCATTCGAGTTTTAAGATTGATAGAATTCAATGCGTTGAATATTTTATATCTCTATTTCTTTATAGATCACTAACCCGTTTTATTTATGGTGAAAGTAAAACTTACCGAAAAACTATAAAAACAGAAAACACAAACTGATATATACAATGGAATTTTGGAAATCGTTTATTGCATATAGTGCTTCAGATAACACCCGTTGATAGGGGCGTTGAGGATTTTACCGTCCAAATTTTCTAACAGAAATGAGTTCTTCCCTTCAGAAGCTGAAACTTTGAATGGTCCATACCAAATATGATCAAATTTTCCATGTTTTGCTGAGTCTTCCCTCCTAGCATCCCATTTCAAAACCAAATCACCAGGGAGTAATTCCCTGTCTTTAGCCTTATGATCAAACATTGCTTTCATGTTGTCTTGATATTTCTGGAGCCTTTCGTCAACCTCAACCCTATTCTGCTGAACTTCAATCAATTTATTTATTCTTCTTGTGACATGGTTTGGTTATTCTTTTTCATCTTGCCAATGCTTCATCACTGGTAGAGCCAGGTTTATGGGTAATACCACGTCAGTCCCGTATACCATTTGGAATGGAGATGATCCAGATTTATGTAGGAACACAACAAAATACAGAAATACACATAAATGCAGAGATGCAATGAAAATAAAATTCCATTTCATTAACAACAAATGACTGAAATATGATTACAGATAGAATGGAAATAAACTAGCTAGGGCACTGGTAGATTAACTCTGAGAAGAGATGTGGCAGCTACTGGCCTCTCAACTATCTTACAATGAGGCTCGAAGGCCTATTATTATTGAGAAACAATGGAAAACCCTAAACATTCAAAGACCTAACCCTAGGAGATGAAATGCCAAGACTATGGGCCCCCTTTGGGTAAATTGGTACATCAACTTTCTGGGGACGTAAGTTTGGCATACGATCTCCGTTTGATGTGTTCCATAACTCGTTAGAAAGATCTATTTGAGGACTACAACTTTTGGGTGGGAAACATTGATCTATGATCCATGTGGCTCCCCGTTTTCTCAAAAAGCGTCGTTTAGGGCCTCAAAACGGCTCTGGAAGTTTAGGATCTGAAAAACTGCTAAAAATAGTAAATTGTGCGGAAACTAAAAAACCGAAAGAAGACATGGTGGGGATCCAAGTGGAATAGGTGGGTGGCCACCAATATCCAACTCGATTAAGAGAAGTGCCAATCGATTTCTTGGTACCTATCCAATTTTCCCACATGGCGTATTTCAAATGCAGATGGAAAGATTTTTTATTTTTGTTCAACACCTTCTTAATTATGGTAATTAAGATTTTATTTGATGATTCTGCTAGCCCATTGCCTTGGGGGTAGTATGTCGTAGAGTGAACCAATATAATAATATACTTTTGGTAAAAGATAATCATTTCCATAGATTTGAATGCATGGGCATTATCTGTAACTACCTTTCGGGGACAGCCAAATCTAGATAATATGTTTTCTTCCATGAAGTCTATCACCAATGAATTGATGGATTTTCTAGTTGGAATAGCTTCTACACATTTGGTGAAATAATATGTATTTCCCATCATCCATTTGTGTTGTGTGCTAGAATGGGGATTAATCTCACCTATAAAATCCAACCCCTGTTGATACTGAGAGGGGGGTGAATCAGTATCAAGTACAATTTAAAACCTTTTCCAACTTATACTTAAACGATTCAAATATATCCAATGAGAAATGAACAATAGTATAAGAGTTACACCAATACACCATAACACACCATGCACAATATATGAGAAATAATCAATAGTTATTGTTCAAGGGAAGTAATGACTTCCAAAGGTAGCTACAACTACCAAATGTAAAGGGAGGGATAAACCTCCAAGAGGAAGATACAATCATCCAATATCAAGAGAGAGTTTAACTCTCCATCCTTTCCCCTTCCTTCCACCCAAGAATATATGAGAGATAATAAAGATTTACATTAAATCATCACCATCAACCAATCATTACATAGAATCTGATAATGCTTCCCGAGACTTCTTCAATTTCTGCAATTCTTCAATTCTTGGAGTACTCTGATCCTATAGATAATATTACTCAATGTATTCTATGAAACTCCTCCAATTTTCACTCGAATCCTCCCCAAAAAGAGGTTATAGAAAGAATGGTAGACTTTCTTCAATTCTGGTCTATTCAGGAGAGTGAACTTGCACAGAACACCCCACGCTCAATAATTAACATCCAATTTTGTAACTCACACATGAGAAATAGTTCGTACTATTTCTAATGAAATTTTTCCCACTTCATTTGGATTCTTGATGAATAAGTTATTACTATTTTACACGAAACACCTGTTTATTGACTAGCTTCAGGATTGGTCACAAACACTATCTTCCACAGAGTGTATCTCCATAATTATAGTGAATAAAGAGCTGAAATTTTTACCAGAGGTACCTTGATATGTCTTCTCAATACCATAGAGATTTAACCATCTGAATCATTCTAGAAAAAAAGTTATAGAAAAAATGGTAAGATGACCTGAAAATAACATACCTTAGAACACATCACCAAAAGACTTCATCCTCCCTTGAAATCCGGCCTTCTTTTCTTCTTATTTCCTCTGAAAATCAAATTGTATAAAAATGAATGTCTAATGATGTTTATTTATACCATTTATGTCACTTCATTTTAACATTAGGGCCGACCTGACACTTTCTTATTTTGTAATTCTTTTCTTTAATTATCTTCAGGGCCTACATGTACTTCCTTCTTCAATTCACTTTGTCATCTTCAAAAATTCATTTCTCCTCAACTGTGAGGATCCACGTGACCTGCCACATACCATCGAAAACAACATGATGTATACTATCCATTAATGGGTGTTGTATATGCATGTTCATTTTCCTTCATGTCCAAATACCTTTATCAATCTTGCGGTCCAAAACCCATGACTAGGGTTGACATCAATGACAACAACCAATCTTCCAACAATCTCCCCCTTTGTCACTGATGGAAACACTCATGCTCCCCCTATCATCATGATCCCAATTTCTCTCCCCCTTTGACATCAATGGAAAAGGTTAGGGCTTCTCCCCCTGAGTTTAATGGAAAAATGTAACTCTCTTCTTTGGGGTTGCTCCCCCTGAACATGTGGCACTCAATAATACTTCATCCTTATTTTTAGTCTCTAGGACTTTTTCTTCTTCAGAATCCTTTTGTGTGGATTCTATCTTCTCTCTCTTCTTCATGTCTAGGATGTATATGTTGTTCGATCTTCTTGTTGCAGTTGCAACCAATCTTCCTGAGTTATTTTCTCTGATTTTACATTTTCGGGAATGAAATGTAAGAGTGTATCATTGATCACACATTTTACTAACACTGAGTAGATTGTGATTCAAGTCTTCAACCAATAGAACATTCTTTTCTTTTACATTTTTTCTTCCAAGATCTACTACACCTTCTCCAAGTATTTTGGCAGATGAGTCATCTCCAAATGCAACATTGCCACCCTTTCTCTTCAAGTTGATGAATTTGTCTTGATCCTTGGTCATGTGTGAGGAACACCCACTGTCTATGTACCATTCATCTTCTTCTTTACATTCTTCAGTGGTCAATGCTATTCGAAAATATTCATTCTTTGGAATCTCTTTCCTTCTCCACACTGTGGTTGGCATAGGGACATCTTCATTCATATATCTACAATCTCGTGCTTTGTGACCAAGATAATTACATTTGTAGCATGCAATAGTTTTGTCCATCAATGGGGAAAATGAATTATAACTTCTGTTGACAAATACATGATTATTTCCATATCTTCTATTTACACCATTCATGTTTCTTGCGTATGTGTTCTTTTCATTGATTCTATAATTAATTTCCTTATGTCCAAAAATTTTGCAAGTATAACAATGACCAAGAAATAAAATTTGATACCTTGCAGTAAGTGGGTTTCTTTGTGATGTAGTCCATCTGGGTTCATGATCTATTCTTCTGTAGTTTCCTTCATACTGATTGAAACTTCTTTGATTCTTGAAGGTAGGAGGTCATCTTGGATATTCATCTCTTTTGTAATCATTCCTTCTTTCTGGTATCCTGGTCCACTTCTCATCAACTATCTGTGTAGCTCTTTCTTCAACCTTCTTATTGGTATTTTCATATTCTTTGTATGAAGTTTCACCCATGCATCCAAGATGTGTTAAGTTTTTTCGCACTTGAGAGTTTCTTAAGCTCTTCCTCAATGAGACAACTTCTTGTTCAAGTTTCTCACAATCTTCTTCTTTCTTTATCATTTGGACATTCCTTACTTCTCCTATTCTTCTTTCTTCTTCGAGTAGAGTTTTCAAGGAAATGGTTTCTTCTCTTAGTTTCTCAAAGTATTCTAATTGTTTCTTCAAGATTACAACTGTCTTTTCACAACTACCCAATTCACTTCTTAGTTTTCTTTGCGTGTCTTTGAGCTTGCTATTTTTAATTTCAACATGCTTCAATTTTTTAAGATTCTCATCTTCTTGTTGAATAATTTTTTCTTCATGATTTTCTTCTTATTCATTGGAATTTTCTTCTTCAGTGTCATTTCTTTCAATCCTTGGATGAGGACATTCAAATTCAACATGACCTACTCTTTCACAATTAAATCAAAAGAACTGACCTCTATTTTCTTCTTTGAAATCTGAGATGTTGTAATTTGCTTCAACTTCTTCTTCTTCTTATTCTGTGTCTTCCCTTACATAAAGGTCTTGTAGCTTGTACCAAATCTCTTTTGATGATGCACATGATCCCACCTTGGATTTCACTGAATCTGTCAACCCATCGAGGATGGTATCTATTGCCAATTTGTTGTTCCTTTTTGCTTCCTTCTGAGCTGCAGTTTTTGGTTTCTTCAAAGCATTGTATCCTGAAGCAACTAAGAAACAAACATCTTCCCCAAGAGATTTCAAGTAAGTTTCCATTCTATTACTCCAGTATTCAAAATTTCTTCCATCAAATGGTGGAATCCCATTTGGAATTTTGTCTTCCATTTCTTCTTAGGATCTTCCTTCCAGTGGTTAAACTGTACTGAAGGTAACCCGCTCTGATACCAATTGTTGATACTGAGAGGGGGGTGAATGAGTATCAAGTACAATTTAAAACCTTTTCCAACTTATACTTAAACCATTCAACTATATCCAATGAGCAATGAACAATAGTACAAGAGTTACACCAATACACCATAATACACCATGCACAATATATGAGAAATAATCAATAGTTATTGTTCAAGGGAAGTAATGACTTCCAAAGGTAGCTACAAATTCCAAATGTAAAGGGAGGGATAAACCTCCAAGAGGAATATACAATCCTCTAATATCAAGAGAGAGTTGAAATCTCCATCCTTGCCCCTTCCTTCCACCCAATAATATATGAGAGATAATAAAACTTTACATTAAATAATCACCATCAACCAATCATTACATAGAACCTGATAATGCTTCCCGAGATTTCTTCAATTTTTGCAATTATTCAATTCTTGGAGTATTATGATCCTATAGATAATATTACTCAATGTAGTCTCTGAAACTCTTCCAATTTTCACTCCTTGAATCCTCCCCAAAAAGAGGTTATAGAAAGAATGGTAGACTTTATTCAATTCTGGTCTATTCAGAAGAGTGAACTTGCAAAAAATGCCCCACGCTCAATAATTAACATACAATTATGAAACTTAGACACAAGAAACTACAGTCCATACTCTTTCCAATAAAATTTGTCCCACTTCATTTGGATTCTCTATGAAGACGTTATGAATGTTTTACCCGGAATACTTGTTTATTGACTAGCTTTAGGACTGGTCGCAAACCCTATCTTCCACAGAGTGTATATCCATAATTATAGCGAATAAAGAGATGAATTTTTACCAGAGGTACCTTGATATGTCATCTCAATACCATAGATATTTCACCATCTGAATAGTTCTATAAAAAAAGTTATAGAAAAACTGGTAAGATGACCTGAAAATAACATACCTTAGAACACATCACCAAAAGACTTCTTCCTCCCTTGAAATCTGGCCTTCTTTTCTTCTTATTTCCTCTGAAATTCGACTTGTATCAAAATGAATGTATAATGATGTTTATTTATACCATTTATGTCACTTCATTTTAACATTAGGGCCGACCTGACACTTTCTTATTTTGTAATTCTTTTTTTTTAATTATCTTCAGGGCCTACATGTACTTCCTTCTTCAATTCACTTTGTCATCTTCAAAAATTCATTTCTCCTCAACCATGAGGATCCACGTGACATGCCACATACCACTGGAAACAAAATGATGTATACT